>JAFBMS010000070.1:2107500-2190834 GCA_019788955.1 Albula glossodonta
CCTTCTGAGAAAAGCCTCACCTCTACTGAAATTGTCTTGCCCTTCGCTATATTGTCCCCCAAAAGCTCAGTCCCCCCATCCCAAAAGGGATTACCTTTTCCAATTCATGGAGCTGTACTATGGAAAGCAGACCATATCATTACTGTTCGTAATGCTCCGAGTGCACATTGCTGGAATTGTTTACCTCCGATCGCGGGGGTAGCTCTTTCTCATTTGCAACATCACCAGGCGCAAAAACACATCTCGGTGTGCTGGCTGCACCTCGGTCCACCCCTGGAGGTGCAGCCCCTGACTCCTTCTCTGGAAAGTAGGCCATGGCACCAGGAAGCACGGGCAAACACCCCCCACCCCCCCGACACACACACACACACACAACCCGAACACCCTGACGACCACCCGGAGGCCGAGTTCATTAACCCTGGGCCCACCCCTGTCTGAGGCAGCAAGCTGCAGCGTAAAGATACGCCAGTCCGCCCTAATCCCGCCTGCTCCTGCCTAATGTGAGCTGACATCCCCAAACAGCCAGTGTCTGTGCGTGAAGGCAGGCCGGAATGAGCCCCTCAGCCGCCTGCGGGGGCAGGGCAGCCACAGGCCTGCCGCAGGCCCTGAGTCCTGCTTCTTATTCCTGACACGGCGGATCCCGCAGGGCTATGGCGGGGAGTGAGGACGGTGCTCCCCACACCGGGTCCGCAGATGCACCACAGCGATATATCACTGGACTCCTTCCTACCTCCGATCTGAAAATGAAAGCGCTTTTCCAATACTCCATGTAAGGATAAAGAATAGTATGGAATATAGCGGCACTTTTCAAGCTGCCGGTTTTGATAAGCATCAGTGCTGTGATGAGCATTTTATGACTGCAGTGAATTTGTGTTGGCTTAATCCACAGTCGTCATAGAGGTATTATTTTCACGTTTTAATTGCCTTTTCCTGTTTGTTTTTCATCAGTCCTTGCAAATGAGGTTGTTCTGCAGTGTTGACACTGATGACTCATCTTGGGGAGGGGGGTGCTGGGGTGGGGTGTGGAGAGGCTTGGGATCAGTCCTTCATGTGTTTTGGTGGTAGAAAAAAAATAGCTGGTGTTGTGTTAGAGGAAGCTAACAATGGAAAACACTGACCCCTGGACTGGAGTCGAGCCATTTCCTGCTTACTTACTGTTTTTGGTATAGAGGTATCTGAGGCCAGGGCCGACCTGGCTGTGCGTGCCAGGGAGCGTGCCCAAGCTCCCATCATGCTGTTCTCCTCAGCGCCACTGGGCACGTGCCATGGGCCCCTGCGTACAGAACTGCGGGCGTCCCGCCAGCCCCCTGCGTCTGAACTAACTTGAACCTTTATTTATTATTTTTCCCCTGCACCCCTCCACTTCCTCCCTCCCTCCCTCCCCCTCTCCAACTAACCTCCACCCCCCACCTTTCCTCAGCCTCTCCTTCAAGCACGAGAGTTGGCAGCAGTTTTCAAAACAACAGCTGGATTTAAGATAACCCAGGAGGGCTGGCGTGAGCGAGACGGAGAGATCATCGTCTGGGCGCAGAGGGAGAGGGAGAGAGAGGGAGGGAGGGAGGGAATGACAGAGAAAGATAGAGTGAGCGTGAGAGAGAGCAGGGAATAGGATAGGTCTTCTCAGGCCTTCGTGCAGAAAAGCAGACCTGGCTGTGGGAAGTGTGTGAAACGCTGACAGCGCATCGCAAGATGACGCTCAGCGGACGTGCGTATAGTCAAGGTCCCGCCCAGCTGTAGAGTGCGCCACCCTATCCCGGCCGTCTGAGGGCGATGCACCAGAGCCCTCCGTCACGATGACCCACCAGCGTGTCGTGCTGACATTTTCATCTGGTGCCAGGAACACGCGTGTTTCTGTCCTTCACATCGCCCCCTCATAATTATGGTGGAAATGAAGGCTGTTCTTGTCGTAATTATGGTGGATATGACGGCTGTTCATGTAGCCTCTTGGCAGACTCGTCTCAGCCGTTGCCTGGACAGCCGGTCTTGTGTGACACTTTGGGTCTGATCAGTGTTCGGGGACGTTCTGGTCTCCAGAACATTGACACGAGCTGCGTGTCTGTATCATTGATTCACTCGAGTGACGAGCGAAACCACGAAGCGGCAGTCAGGCTGGCGGTAATCTCTGGACGAGAGAAGACGACGGGTGACACGTGCGAGCTCAGTTGAGATTGTCTAAGGCTGCCTCTGTGATTGCAGCACACACCTGTAGCCTGCTTCCTTTTTCTTACATTGTATGGAAACTTTTTATAAGGCAGCAGTGCAGTGCAGTAGGCTTATAACCACAAGGTTGGGAGCTCTACTCCCAGGTTTTGCACTGCTGTAGTACCCTTTAGCAAGGTATTTCACGTATCCAGTGTAAACTGAGTAAGGTGCTCATGATAAGAGTGTTTGCAAAATTTCTGTAATGTAATACATTGACACAGCAATGGCTGGAGGCCCTGCAGACCCAAGTGTATCCCAGGGTTCCCCTTTGATATTTGACCACTCAATTCTCTGCCCACAAACCAAAGACCACTCCCTCTGCTGCAGGCCTATCACTGTGCTTTTGGGAGCTCTAGTAGCATTACATTACATTACAGTCATTTAGCTGACACCTTTATCCAAAGCCACTTACAGTTGATTAGGCTCACCAAGGGCCAGTCCCCCCTGGGAGCAATGTGGAGTTAAGGGCCTTGCTCAAGGGCCCAACAGCAATGCTGTTCTTGCTGTGGCTAGACTGGGGCTTTAACCACCAATATCAGGGGTTCCAGTCATGTACCTCAGCCACTAGACAACAGGCTGCCCTGAGGCAGCAACACTGCACAAGCTCACCGTTTTGAGTGTGTTTTTTAGATTGACAAGTACAGCCAGTCAGTCTCAATAAGCCTGACATACTCACTCCCAGCTGTGTCTGACCATGCCATAATCAGTGTGGTGAATATGACAGATGGCTGGCCACATTGCTGAGACTCTTGGAACCCTGTGAACATGCAGAAGCCCCCATTATCCTATCTTTAAGCACGTTTAACATGTTTTAAGATGATGAACTGACAACATTAGGTTTTATCCTGGGGTTTTGGCTTATCCTACTCTGAGCACTGAATTCATCTGCTGGATTGATCACAACAGGAGGGCCTGATGGGAGAATCTGTGTTTGTGTTGGTCTGATGGATCTGTGTGCGTTTGTGTAGGTCTGATGGATCTGTGTGCGTTTGTGTAGGTCTGATGAATAATGCTGTCAGGTGGATGAGAAGTTGTGATGAAGTTCAGTCTGGCCTCATTCATCACGGCGTGGGGGTGAGGCAGAGGGGGATGAGGGGGATGGGGGATGAGGGGTTTGGGGGGGGGGGGGTATCACAGTGTTCAGGGCTGCCTGTGGAAGAGCCGTAAACATGCAGATCGCTCAGATGAACATAACGTTCCCCCAGTGTTGAGCCTGTCAGACTGACACACATTTTCTCACAACAACAAACGTACTCACACTCGCAGTGAGCATGTGCACTCTATTGCACCAGTCAGTAAGTTATAAATTATGATTTTTTTTTTTTTTTTTATTATTTTGTATTAGATTGCCAGTGGTAATCTATAAAATAAACAGCAAAGTGGAGGTCTGCAGCATCAAGAATAGATTGAAATTGAGGACAATAATACTGAGGATGAGAGCTGGTGAGGTAGTGGACCAGGTGGAATTGCTTTTGCTTTGAAGAGCCCATCGACTCTTTTTTAATATCTTATATAAGGCAGTTAAAGGGCTTTTCAGTGATATTCAGTGCTTCTCATTTGAGTCAGTGCATCATAATGTGTCTCCATTTGGTAAGATGGAGTTTAGCTGTGTTGTCCATCTCTTGGCATTTTGTCCTGCTCTGTACTTTTTTACATGCACAGTACAAATTCTTCCACCATCTCCAGTGTACATTTTATAACTCTCTGTGTAAAACTAATTATTTAATTTAAATGTAAATTTAAGTATAATTTAAATTAATGCTTAAGTTAATACTTGTATGTTAATGTTGTCTTTTTCTTGTGACCCAGGCAATTAATTTAACATTTTATTATTCTTATTTAGAAGAAAGGAGTAGTTTTCTAATTTTGCTATGCATGCAGCTGTCATTTAGCGTGCTTTTTTTAAAATTTTTTATTTCTTTTTTTTTTTAAGTCTTGCGTATTTGAAGCGTTGCGTTGTGTGCAGCACTCCCGACCGTGTTTCTTCTTAATTATCTTTCCCAGACTGTTATTTTTTTGCACGTTGTGAAGATTCTGTCGATGTGAAAGTCTAACTCTAATGGCTCTGACCTACAAGTGTGAAAGCAGTGGGTGTTGCTTCATGCCGGTTCATGTGGTTGAGCGATTAATGAGATTCCCACATAAGCACTGGGATATCGAGTCCTGCCAGTGAATTAAATTTACAGCTCCCGGTGCACTGCCATGCAGTGGAGATGGCAAATTTGTGGGCTTTATCCTCTTCTAAGATAAAATTATAAAATTGGATTCATTTGTAAGATCAACTGCATGTCTTACCATCATTAAAGAGGAGTAACTTATTCCCTCCAGAAATGACTTCAGTTTTTTCCCTCTAAAGAGAAGCATGGCTTTCATTGCTGGAGATATTTAGACCAATGTTTGGAGTTTTTGGGAATGTTTTGTATTGACATTAATACCTGACCTCTCAGTTTAACTGTTTTGAATTTGTGTCATTTTTTGTAATGATTTCTCATAATATGGATTTACTCTTGCACACGCACTCACATTCACACATACACTTTTCTTGTTCATCATTATGCATACCTGCTCATAAAGACAGTAATGGAGATCTGTTTAGAGTTCAGTCTGCCTGCATTTGCTCACCCCTGGAAATCCACCATCTAATTCCCTCCTGTTTACAGAAATAAGGCAGAGATTACGCCAGCCGGTCTCATGTTAAAAAATCCACTGGAGCAGACCTGGCATAAAAGTGGCCCTCTGCTCGTAATTCTGCTGATTG
Source organism: Albula glossodonta (assembly GCA_019788955.1). NCBI lineage: Eukaryota > Metazoa > Chordata > Actinopteri > Albuliformes > Albulidae > Albula > Albula glossodonta. The sequence continues at coordinate 2,112,461 of JAFBMS010000070.1, forward strand.
AGGATATTGGAAGGAGTCTGTTCTTCCTGCATTGTGGTGCGGCATTACCCAGAATACACGGGCCCTTAATCCAAGACAGGGATTAGTCCGTCTGAACGGTCAAGTAAGCATGCTTTTTTCATTACCGCTCCTATTGCTACCGCTACTTCTGCTGTGTTTGCCAGGAGTTTATTTTCATCTGCGGGTTCATAGCGGACATAACTGTGGTGAGTCGGTCCACAGCAGCTGGCTTGTCATCTCCTGGGCTCCTGTTGTTAGCAAAGACAATAACCCTACTTCAACATGTGTTTTCTGTTGCCGATTGCCGTGTTTGTAATGTATCGCCACTATTTTAATGACTGTGTTTTGTTGAACAGGGCCTGAAAGTATATTTTTGAACTCATGACTCAATGGGATCGGGTGACATTTGACTCAAGGGACCATTGGATATTTAATATGTGAAAACACTCCGCTTTTGAGTTAGATCAATGAGCTATTAATATATAAAGCTGTACTGCATGCTCTGTAGATTTTGACTTGGAGCTGTCATCTTTCTGAAATGTGGTTTAAACCAGCTACAGGAAACCCATGATTTGAATTCATAGCATGGCTGCCAGTGATTTTTGAAATGGTCCGGCTTGTTTGGGAAAGCGCAAGCCAAGTTCCGGCACGGCTCATCTCCATCACAGTTGTCAGGGCAGATCTTCTTGAACTTTTGAGATATTTTCTGAGGCCCTCGTTATGCATGGTGAGGTGTCTCCTGCCTATTGTGGCTGACTTGTGCCCAAAATGGCCCACAATCTGCCACATGCGCATCCAAAACAGCCCAAGAGATATTTGAGCGTCCAGCAACAGGATCTCTACAGATCCTCCAATTGGGTAAAAGGCCATATGGTCAAATGGTTCTCCTGTGACATCACTACAGCCTGCGTGGTAGCTGAGTGCTGCTTAATCGTGGAGACAGGTTCTAGGTGCAGAATTTACAGGTCTTCAGCTTTATCAATATGACACTCTAATTACTCGCCTCTGTCCAGGAACTCCCAAACACATGCAGTGGATCATGGTAGGACCTCGTTGTTTGGCACTAAAAGAGTGTCCTACCCCACTTACAGCTGTGTGTGTTCTGTCTTCAGCCGCTCAAACTGGTGGTCTTGAAAGCTTCATTTGTTCTTTTACAATTGCTTCAGCTGTAGTATCTTGCATTATTCTATTTTCTCTTCCACACAATGATGGATCTGAGGTCTTTTTTTCTCCCTGGCGTTTTCTGAGCCATGCTCGCCGAGGGAGACTAATAAATAGATGCGTATGGATGGGAGGCGCAGGCTTGCCAAGGCTGTGTCATGTGATCCCAGTTCTAGGTCATGTTGGTCATATGGTTTTAGTTAGTGGTCTTGGTGGAGCTTCCCGAGCTGGTGTTTTTGTGGTAGTGCAGATGTTTGAGGACCAAACAGAATCATCTCTTGCTTGGTTGAGGATTGCAGTAGGTTGTGGAGTTTCAGCCATAGACGCATGCTGTATGTCATGCTGTCAGAACAGAGGAGCCGGACTGGTGCATATGAGCTAGATAGGTGTTGACCAGACGTTTCTGCCAGTACCTGGAGCAGGCAGCTCAACACCCAGCTTGCCCCACTATACAGAACACAGTGTTTCAGTTACAGGCATCAGTTTCAGTTTCGGCCCCAAAACAAAAGTGTCTGTGACCACCGTCGCCTGTCTGTAATCAACACTGGGCCAGCCACACACAAACTGACGGCTGAGGGAGTCTGACAGCTCGCAGGGGAGACAGAGGCCTGAGCTTTGAGTCTCCATCCCTCCCTCCTTCTCTCCCTCCTCCTCTCCCTCAATCCCTCTTCTTCTCCTCCTCCCTGGGTTTTTTTGTCATTGAGGCAGTTAGACCTGGCAGCAATTTAAAAGAGCTGTATGAAAAAGGTCTGGGTTTCCTTTCGTATGCGGCAGGCTCGCGTCTGGGTCGGTGTGTAAGTCACACGAGGTGAGACAGTGTTTTTTTTTTTTCTCCTCTTTTCCTCTAGCGCACACTACCTTACATAAACCAGCTCTGTGTGAATGACCCGCTTTCCTCTGTTGCTTGGCTGGGGCTTTTCTTTCTGTCTCACTGTTTCTCTCTCCTTTTCTCCTTTGCTCTTTTCCTCCTCTTCCTTTTGATCCCTTTATTTTTCTCCCTATCACTTTCCCTCCTTTCCCTGCATGTTAAGACAAAGGCTAAGGAGGCTTTTGAGGACACAGACAGATGAGAACAGGAGGAGCCCAGTCTCTGCTCTGGGACCTTTAGGAGAACCCTGACCGGCCTGGAATCACAGCAACTTTCTATATGAGGCCCAGCAGCTAGCCCAGAGACTCACAGTCATGCATGCACGCACACACACATGCAGACACACTCACACTCACACACACAGTCATGCACACACGTGCGCGCGCACACACACACACAGTCATGCACACACATACACACGCAGTCATGCACGCGCATACACATACACACACACACACACAGTCATGCACACATGCGCGCACACACACACACAGTCATGCACACACGTGCGCGCACACACACACACACACACACAGTCATGCACACACGTGCGCGCACACACACATGCACACACACACACAGTCATGCACACACATACACACACACACAGTCATGCACGCGCACACACACACACTCAGACACACAGAATCATGCACACATGTGCACACACATACACACACGAACACAGTCATACACACACACACACACAGTCATGCAGACAAGCACACTCACACACAAGCACACTCATAGAAACAGACAAATGACACATACAGATTGATGAATACACACACTCTCACACAAACATAAATGCACAGATTTACAAAGATGGAGAGAAAGATACAGATACATACACTCAGACACAGACCATTCACAGAGAGGCATACACACTCAAATGCAAACATGAGGCCGCTTACATGCACACACACACACACACACACACACACACACGTGCGCGCACACACACACTCACACGCTCACACGTGCACACACTTAGACACACATACGTGCGCACACTCACACGCACATTCACATACACTCATACGTGCGTGCACACACACACACACACACACTTACACCCACACATGCCCTTTTCAAGGGAAAGTGAGAGAAAGTGAGTGCTAGACTGAATGTTTTTTGCGAAAGTTTACTGGAGGATTCACTGAGTCACTTCCGTACCAGCTGTCTATAGGCAAATTCAAATGTACAGTCAGTGCTACTCCTGTTTTTTTTTGGTCTGTATTCAAATAGGCCTGTAAAAACCAAGAGCAAGTTGTGCAGTGCTCTGAGTGACAGTTAGATGGACTCGCACTGGCGAGGTCAAACAGACGGTGAGAGAGTTTCTCAGCAGACGCCAGCCAGTCCCCTTTCATTAAAACGAGTGTGGCGATTTCACTGCAAATAGGATTCCAAACAGTCATCCGCTAAGCAGTTGGACCACAGGGAGCTCTCCCACCTGCCCACACTGTTCAAAGCCTCACTAAAGCTGGACTTTCTCCACAGGACACATTGGCTTTTCTTTCTCTGTTTTTCTTCTTCTTAAACACGTTTGACATTATTTGCATTTCACTGCAGCCAGGGGCATCCAAGTGTAAAGAGGCCATGAGGAAGGCCATGGTTTTTGTCTTTCATTCTGAGCCGTACACGTTACTCTTTCGTTTCTCTGATCCCTCTATTGAACTTTTGAACACAGGAGCTGTAGGCGGCCCATGAGCACCTTTTGCAGAACTCAAAAAAGGTGTATACTTTTCCTCTCTTTGTTGTATCGCATGCCTGCTCTGAGAACAGGTAGCAGTGCTGATCAAACCCCAGGCCTGTGAAGCGGCAGGTTGTTTGTTCCTTGCCTGCTGTGTATCTGAGAGGGGTGGAGTGGCCGCTAGTCCAGGCCCCAGTCCAGTCAAACACAGAGGCTTGGAGCAGAATGCTCTCATATGTATTCTTAGAGCGTAGGGTCAGAAATACAAGCTGCCCCCACTGTTACTCATGTGTAAGGGGGTTCGGGGTGTTCAGAGACATGTTGGGGGCAGGTGGGCAGGCTACCCCCCATTCTGTTTTTTCTCATGCCGGCGCCTCTACACAAACAGTCCGTCCTAAGGGGTCATTGGGGTCACATGCCACAGGCCTATCAGGTGACAGGGTTGTGTTTATAACCCAGTCCCCTCAGCAGCCATACAATTTAATTATAATAATAAGGATGATGATGATCATAATTGTTGTTATTGTTATTCTTGCTACTAACACTTCTTCCTTACCTCCTGTGGAAGAGCCGTGGTTGCTTTGGTTCTTCCTCTTGTTTTATATAAAACATTGAAGTTCAGGAAATTGGATGGAGACTATAATAACCTGCTTCAATGGAGGCTTCATTGTTTGTTTTCAGATATGTGATCTCAAAGATATATGAATGTAATGACTGTTAGAGTACCTGGATTAGTATTATGACATTCAGTTGCCCATTTTATTGGCATGCTCAATGATTATTGTTGACCAGGATCTTCATCCAGGCAAAACAGCTGATTTGTTGGTGGACGGCACTTTTGGTCATGCATTGTAATCATTCCACTTGCATTTTTTTTTTTTTTTTTTTTGCACCAGCATTGTTGCCAGGCCCACCAGTGCAGTGGAACGATTTGCTCCACTCAGGCGCTATGTTTGAAAACCACCAGCGCTATAATCACCCACTCACTGAAGTGATTTACAATCAAAGGCGCCCGTTAGAATAAATGACATGTACTGGTGATCAGTGCGACAGTAATGTGAAGTAAATGGACCCTCATCACCTTTTAACTGTAATTGGCTTTGCCGAGATGAAACAGTCTATATGTACAGTAGGGCCTTACTTCTTGAGGAATTCATTAAATATATTGCTGAATGGGGTAATCAGTCTCTGCCTCAGCTCAATATTCATTAACTGTGCTCCCATACATAATTCTGCTCTTAAAAGATGTATTGTTTTATTAAAATTGTTAATTTGCTTTACTTTATGAAAATAGACTTTTGTAATCAATTAAAATCACATTATTTGAAATTCGCTTTATGTAATCACATGTGAACAAATCCTATTATAAGAAGATCTAAGAAATTACCATCTGCAGGCAAGTGGGTTTTTAGCACAAAGAGAATGACAAAGTAGTATGATTCTATATCCCTGCTGTGTTTTCTCACAATGTCATTTGTGATTTTTTTTCTTTCCCCCAAACTCAAAGTGAATTTAAGTTTGGAGTAGCAAAAAGTGGAAGAGTTTTCAACGGATGAGACTTGTCAAGCTGCTGTCTAGAATTACAGCAAATCCAGAGTGTAGTCTACAGTCAGGACAAGCTTAGCCAGCACAGTCCATGTCAAGGGGAAGAGAAGGGTGAAGGAAGTCTTTGGGCTGTATACAACAGGAAGGTGGAATGAGAAATGGTAGAAATGTGGTGAAATTGCGAGATTAATGAGGGTGAGACACCTTCCCCGCATGCTCCTGTGCCCGAGGGCAGAGATGGCCGGCCCCTCTTACACTTCCCAAGGACACGGAGAATCCTTGCTCTTCAGGGGCCAGGAGGTGGCAGCTGCCCAGCTAACATTAAGCAACACGATTCAAGGACCATTGGGAAACATTCCGGTCAGATTGTGAGATAACACAAAAGACGTTCCTGAAACCGTCCTAGAACATGCAGTGGAACATCAGGGAGGCAGACTGACTGGTCTGCTAAACGGGGTGCGAAAACAAGAAGTGGTTTATGCAATTATCTCTTATCAAAACTCCAGACTATGACTGATCCAAAAAAGCAAACACTGAATGCAAGTGAGTCACACTTTCCATCGTTAAGATTCGGTTGAACTACTGTCAAAGTGTGAGAGAGAGACTTAGCAAAAGGTGCCAAAGTAGCAGGTCATTTAACTTTCAGATGGCCAACATAGGGAGAGAACAAAAAGATCGTCATCTAATAACTGCCTCACAGACCTCACATCAGTACTTTAACTAAAGATAAGATTGTCTCTGTAATCTAAATACCGGACTCCATTCAACAGGAATGGTGACTCAAGGATGTGGGACGACTCTCCTCGTGTCTTAGTACCGCTACAAGTTTGGGACTCTACAGGTACTTTACTTGTGAGAGAGAGAGGCAGATTAATGTTCAGGCAGTAGGGGAGCCTGCCAGGGTCTTCCTGTGACAGAATACCTGTTTGGTCAGAGATAGTGAATTTATGCAGTTATGAGGAGAGCAAAAACTCCATGCACCTGAGGAGAGCCTGCATGCCAGAATCTGAGAGGTGATAGTAAAGAAAAGAGTCAGCTTCACAGAGCTCTCTGTCTGCAAGCTTCTCCAGCTCTGTTCACTATAGCTGATTATCAGCCCAGCTGTGATTATGGATTTTCAGGATAGATGTACATATCAAGACTTGTTTCTGACTCCCTAATGACTACTTTTGCATTGGTCCACGATGTTGGGACTCTGTAAAGCCAGTGTAAGATCTTTGATATTCTGGAATTGTAGATGGCATGTGTTATGAAAGTCAGCTGTGTAGTGTTGGTGTTAAGGGGCTGGTCTTTGGGTTTGATTACCAGGGAGAGTGGTGCTGTTGTACCCTGGAGCAAGGTACTGAACCCAAATATAACCCAAGGTACTTAACCCAAATTGTCTCAGTAAAAGATTCAGCTGTGTAAATGGATAGTGAGTAGAAATGTGAAACTGTGTGAGTGGGTCTAGATAAGAGTGTCTCCCAAATGCCTAAATATAAGTTAGCAAGATACACTGCTGTATCTTGTGCCTGTGCAAAGTCAACAGCAAAACCTTACAGTCGGGCCAATATTCAAGAGCTGGATAATTGAGCGATGTCTAGCTCTGGGGTTATCTTCTCATGTTTCCCTGTTCTAGCCAAGGTATGAGTGGCCATATTCTCAGCTGGAGGGCCTTTGGCAAAGAACTGGAGCAGCCAGGTAACAGGCAATCGCAGTACAGGAGCCGAAATGTCACAAAAGCATGTATCAGTTTCTTTGCATCCAGAAGTGCCCAATTGTAACAATATTCCATAAGTGGCAGATGGCCACTCTGTTTTTAATATGGACAGCGTAACATAAGAGGTGAGATTAGTGGCACAACTAAGCCGCCATCAAGATTTGAAGGAATGTATAGGAGACACGTGTTTGATGTTATTTATTCTTTGGGTCCCACTCACTCTTACATTCTACTAATGTCCAAAAAGTTTCAGCTGGGTAACTCTTATCATGCACCTGTGATCAGTTTAACGCGTTGCTTCCCTGAATGAGGCACAACCCACTGCTTGTCTCCTCGTCTATGAACTAGCCAGGGTCAATGGCACTGTCTCAGCTCCGCGACCCATTTTCGCATTGAACTCTATTTGAACCAGAAGAACCCAGGTCATCTGTGAACCTGCTTCCCCCCTCAGGGTTGTTCTGCAGCCCTTCCTCCCTTCACTTGCCCTAGGGTGATCCTACAAGCCCCCCCATAACAAGATTACAGGAACAGAGAGATCCAGGCTGTTGAGTGTGGTCACATGGTCCACACACACACACACACACCATGCCACCCCTACTCCTAAGCTGTACACACAGGACCTCTGGTATTCTAAGCCTGTACAGTATATGCATATGTTTATACATGTGCTGGTTCATTTTGAATTTTCCCGCCTTATGGTGAGAAAATGCATGCTTTCAAATGATTTAAAACCAAATGTGTAACTTATGTTATAGTCTCCATCACTACAGTTAATCTTGTCCTTTTAAAAATGTTTTATATTTTTTCCTGGGAGACTTTCAGATTGTTTATGAGATGGTGGCCCGAACTTCTTCCAAGTTTGATGGTGGAAATTTCCAAAATTGTTTCATCAGCTTCAAGTTTTCAAGTGTTTTTTGTATCAAAAAATTTAGCATGTTGTTTTTTAGTTTTTTTTTTTTCACCCTGCATTCACATCTGGAAACATTGACTTATTTCACCCTTGAATAACTTGATGATCAAGTGTTTTGTGTCTTGCTACATAATTATAATTAACTTTTGCACAGCTGGAAATAAAAGTTCAACAAAGCTAATTTTGTGTTTTGTACATATGAGTTTTGTTTCATTCTTATTAAAAAAAATAACCATTCTGACTGCCAATTGGAAGATTAAAACCAGATAAACTTTTTTCTGGGAAATAAAAAAAAGAGATTGTTGAGGTAAAAATAGTTTTTTTGCTTGCCCTTTCCTCTCCCAAACCTATTCTCACACACTTTTTGCCCCTCAGACTGAGCTGTAGAGGCAGTCAATCCTTTCCTCCTATGGAACTGTAGCCCTTTCCTTCTCTAAAACATTTTGTGGTCTTTTAATGTGGGTGTTTATGAATGGCTTTTGATTGAGCTTGTCGCAGGTCAAGGCTGCTCCTGTTAACTCCTCTGTTTTTGATGTCAAACTTCAGAGTCTCAGATACTCTTTATAGTTTCATTTTCCTCCATCCCCCATAATTTCCAGTCTTTATCTGTTCCCCAAATTCTAGAGGCATTAAGTGTCAAATTGGTTTTATATTACCTGCTACTTAGCTTGTCTACTTGAGCCCATTTTCGCCCTTTTTCATTTAATTTTGAATGGGCCTTGTCGGCATGTCGTCAGAGCAAGCCCTCCATGCAGCTCGCTCAGGCAGAACGTAGCCGTTTGAGGGTGGCAGTAATGGTTAGAGAGCTGGCTTTGTTCCTCTTTGGCTGCAGATTCCAGTCCCAGCTAAGACTTCCAAGCAAGGTACTTTACCTGCTTTGCTTTATATCCAGCCGTATAAATGGATAGTGTGTAATATGTAAACTGTAAATTGCTCACGATAAGAGTCTCTGATAAGATGCCTGAATGTAAATTTGAATGTGATCAGCGTGAGAAGTTGCTGTTGTAGGACAGAAGGGGATATGGAAATGTTTTTCATTGTTCTCCACAACAGGTGCACAGACAGGCTTAAGGTCGCACAGAGGCTCCTTATCAATATTTAAACGACAACCAATCACCCACAAATTTATGTACATTTGAAATCATATTCTGACATTTGATGTACAGCAGTGAAAGAGGACTGGACTGTAACAATTATTACTGTATACAGATAAGAAAAGAGATGGGACATGTGTTATGTTTTACAGATTTACAGGCAACAGAAGTAGAAACACAGGAAATGTTTTGCCATATCATAACATCAACTTTAGGTGTTTATTGGAATTAATGACATTTTTGGGTTTGATGGTTCTGTCAGCCACAGATCTAAATCTAAAGCCTGGTGGTGTGAGAGTTAACTCTTTGTTTAGTAGCTCATATCAGAGAACTTCCCTTGAGTTTTTCAAGGTTACAAAACCATTGACCTTAATTCCTAGCAGTGTGGTTTAGTTGTGCATTTTTGTACAGGCACAGGTTCACTCCAGAGCTGTGCATCCTGTGGTCCTTTAGCAGTCCAGCCACCTGCTGGGAGGCGGCTCTGAGAAGGGCTGCGAATCAGCATTCTGCGCTGGATCTGTGATCTCTGCATCGTCACCATGCTCTTAGCCAGCCCTGTATCTGGCAACCTAACCCTTAGCTGTGGAGCAGCAAAGCACATCCAGCAGTAAGCGTGAATAACACCTCATATGGATGACTTATAGAACGCATTGTTTTCAGAAAGACTCAGCTGGTCTGTGAACAGTAGGTGGACTCTGTAAAATATCCTCCCCTGGAGAGTCTGAGGTTGTTGCTACTGTGAGCCTACTGTTTCCTCACCACTGTTCCATGCCCATGGATTTGTCAAGAAGATAAGTAAGCTGAAGATGAGTGTTTTTACCCTTTCCTCTGTGCTGGTGGAGACCACTCATGTCAAGGAACAACTTCTTAGAAGTAAAAAATTCCTGCACCAGTCATCCTCTGTGAAAGCTCTTTTGAGTATCCAGTATAGTTTGCTTTGAAATGTGTCTTGCTGACAGGCCTTAGAAATGAATAAAAGACATGGGAGAAAAAAATCAGTGAAAATGGGACATTTTACATGTACTTGACCCAAAGAATTGATCTTTTCATTTTCATTTTTTTCAGCACAGTCTGTAGTGTACCCTTTCTGATTGGCCTTACCTCGTCTAACAGATATGATTGGATAGTCCTAAAGGCAGAATTTATTCTGTTAATTGGTAAACTAATGCGATGGAATTGAGTAAAGAGTCCTTTTAAGTTTCTGGATGACAGCTTGCCCTGGACTCCTGCCAGCCTGTTGACCACAGTCGGTCACTGTTAGTTGCTCCATGTAGCCCAACCCTGACTCACACGCCCTCAGTGCGGTCGGCATCGTTAATGATGTGGGATGGTGTTTCGGCAGTCCCCTTTCTAGATTGATGCAGAGATAGAGTGACGCCAGCGAGGGTGACTCACGTTAGAGCTGTAATATTTACAGTCTCTTTGCCTCCTCGTTTGCCCGCCAGGTCCCCGCGCGCTAGACGAACAGCTCCCAGGTGATAATGTATTTGTAGTTAGTCATTACATTTCTCGAGTGCTGAAAGATCTGGCAAGCGAGCTTTTCCTGGGTCAAACCAGGCCGGCGTAACAGTAGTGCGATAGAGAACACCCACACTCGAGTTGAGTGTGGCGTGCTTGCTGTTAACTCCTGCCGGTCCTCCTCTTTCTGTTTTCGAGCTTCAGGTGTATCAGGTGAGCTTCACTGACAGTGTCCTTCATGGCCTTTAATTGCCCCCAGGACAACAGCTGCTGCTCCAAACCCTGTTTTCTCTTCCTGTGATCCTGACCTATGTGTGTGCTCTCAGAATGACGGACAGTGGTATTCTGAGGTCATAACGTCAGGATATGAGACTAGTTTGAGTGGGCTTCTGAGCTGCTAAATGGTTATGAGGTGTAAAAGGTCTTTAAAAAACCTGCAACGGATTCCGTGAAGGGACATGAAGTAATTCCTCCGCTGTGAAATTCTGCATGGGAAATTAATTAAAGCATGAATGCAGAAGCACCGGAGTTGCTCGCTGGAAGGCAAATGTATCCTAACACCAACAATTAGTAGCAATGTAAAGCCATAATGACCCTCCCTTATCACACGGCAGAGGCGGTAAGGGGTCTGCTAATGATTAGTTAGCAGCCCACGTGAAGAGGCTGCTTTGGAAGGATCACTGTTACAGATTAAACATTTACACGTAATAACATCACCTGCCTCTGATTACCAGCACATAGTATGGATTTCTGAAGACAAAACCAAAGCCCGTATCAACATAAGTTATTTTTCAAGATTTTTTTTTTTTTTTTTAAATACATATCAAGCAAAATGATGTTCCATCTGTAGGCTTAAAGTCAAGTTGAAATCTTTTAGGTAATCACTTGATAACAGTTTGTACTCCAGTTAATGTCACAATGTTGGTTTTATAAAAAGCTATTGATTACACAATTTGAAAAGTTGTTGACAGTTGACCATCTGAAAATCTGAATTGATATTCTGGAGAAAAGCACCTGTGATTTTGGATAACATTTGGTAAAGCAGCAGTTGAACACTTAGAGACAGAGTCACAGGAGCTTAGAGCATCTTTAAACTTGTCACACTAAAGGTCTGCTGCTGTTTGTTTAGCATGTATGAATGGGTCATAGGTCAGGAAAACAAGAACGTTATGCAAGTTGTCCCAGATAGTGCACAAAAGGAGAATAATGTGACATTATGAATAGCTATTTTGCAGTCTTTGAAATCATTTAAATCGGTTTCATCAGCTTCAGGTTATGCAGGTTTTGACTGGATTGGGTGAGCACTTCCCTGTTCTCTATGAACTTCAGTGCTGATGTTGACAGTTGATATCTGATATCGGTGACTGCCAAGCCTGTCAGCCTCCGAGGCTAGAGTTTGCCAACATTGTACAAGTATCATAAAGTGTTCCTTTGTGACTGTTGTGATCCCGGCCCGCACTTTGCAAGTCAAAGTAGACATTAGATCGTTACATTTGTCTAGGCTGTATTGAAGGTAAATACAGTGAGTCACCAAAACAAAATCTCTTTGTAAATGAATCCATTAAAATGTGACAAATTTCTCTTGTAATCGGGAGAATTACTTTATTCTGCCATTTAATATCATTCATTTGAAACATTCATACTGTGATGTAATATTTATATGAGCTAAATATGGGGAAGACAGACAAGGGGGCGAAAGAAGCTTGAGCTGTTGACAGAGGTAATGGAGGTAAACATCAGCTTTAAAATCCCAGGGTGTGGCTCTGAGCTATAGGCAAAACAGACAGACATTACAATTTTGTGTAAGCTTGCTGGTTAAACACCATTTCTAATTGAAAGTACCTCTGTGAAATGGCTTCATCTTTTCAGTAGATTCCAGCAGATTGGTTGATGTATATTGGGTATTAGTGTGAACATGACCACCTACCACATCCACAAGACCCTAATGACCAACAGAAGACATGCTTATCATACTGAAAAATCTGACTGCACGGTTGTGAAGCTGACACATAGAGGTGAAGCAATAAAGCTATGGAAGAGGTTCTTTAGCATTATTTCAATATCCTAGCAACAGTTACCTGAGAGACCGTTGTAAACTGTATCAACACAAAGAAGATATGATGGAGTATAAAAACCTCTAATTAAGCTTTAAATAAAAACATTTCCGTAATCTCAACTTCTGTCTCCCCAGTTAATTCATGAGCAGCTCATTAAAGTGGATCAACTGGCATAGTAAAAGTAAGCAGATAAACACAAGCAATATTGCATTAACCAAATAAAACATCAAATAATGAGTGTGCTACCAAATTAACATAATGTCCTTAAAGGATCCATATCATACAAACCTGTCTATTGTTTTTTTGATATTCTCTCAGGAATACAGCATTTTATAATTCTTTCCCAAAAGCATAGCTTCTGTTTTTCAAATTTGTGTGGCATTAGGACACTGCATAGAAGCACATGTCAGTGCTCTGTGTGGATAACATTAAGGTACACATCTGATCTCTGTTCTGAGATTTGGCTTGATTTCCCTGAATAAAGATCTTGAACTGATTTGCTATAGAACTCAGTGAAGTGATCTTAACAAAATACATCTGCACAAAGATTGGTTGTGAGTATTGTTGAGAGTTGGCAAAGCTGAGGTTTACATAAGAGTAACATGGCATTCTTTCTCATGCACATTCTTTCGTCACGCTCTGCCATGACGGCACACACAGCTTTTTAAAATGGCTCTGCACTGGAGGTTTGTGTCTGAATTGCAAACACTATGGCGGTTAGGTGTGTGTTCTGGGCCGATACTGCAGATGTCAGGCGTGTGTACTGGTTGAATATTTTAGCCTTCTGGTTCAGGTGTGTGTGTGTGTGTATATATTGTATGTGTATGTGTAGTGTGTGTGTTTCGTGGGCTGTGAATACTATACCTAGGTGTATGTGTAGTGTGTGTATGTGTAGTATGTGTGTTTCGCGCACTGTGAATATTACACTTAGTTGTGTGTGTATGTGTAGTGTGTGTGTTTCGCACGCTCTGAATACTATACCTAGGTGTGTGTGTATGTGTGGTGTGTGTGCGTGTATGTGTAGTGTGTGTGTGTTTCACACACTGTGAATACTATACCTAGATGTGCGTGTATGTGTAGTGTGTGTATGTATTGTGTTGTGTGTGTGTGTAGTGTGTGTGTTTCGTGGGCTGTGAATACTATACCTAGGTGTATGTGTAGTGTGTGTATGTGTAGTATGTGTGTTTCGCGCACTGTGAATGTTACACTTAGGTGTGTGTGTATGTGTAGTGTGTGTGCGTGTATGTGTAGTGTGTGTGTTTCACACACTGTGAATACTATACCTAGATGTGCGTGTATGTGTAGTGTGTTTATGTATTGTGTTGTGTGTGTGTGTAGTGTGTGTGTTTTTTGTGCGCTGTGAATACTATACTTAGGTGTGTGTGTGTATGTGTAGTGTGTGTGTTTTGCACGCTTTGAATACTATACCTAGGTGTGTGTTTGTAGGTGAAGTGTGTGTGCGTGTATGTGTAGTGTGTGTGTGTATGTGCAGTGTGTGTGTTTCGCACGCTGTGAATACTATACCTAGGTGTTTGTGCGTGTATGTGTCGTGTGTGTGTTTTACGTGCTGTGAATACTACACTTAGGTGTGTGTGTATGTGAAGTGTGTGTGTATGTGTAGTGTGTGTGTTTTGCACGCTGTGAATACTATACCTAGGTGTGTGTGTGTAGGTGAAGTGTGTGTGTTTCGCGTGCTGTCAATACTATACCTAGGTGTGTGTGTGTAGGTGAAGTGTGTGTGCGTGTATGTGTCGTGTGTGTGTGTGTCGTGTGTATGTGTCGTGTGTGTGTTTTGCATGCTGTGAATACTATACTTAGGTGTGTGTGTATGTGAAGTGTGTGTGTATGTGTAGTGTGTGTGTTTTGCACGCTGTGAATACTATACCTAGGTGTGTGTGTGTAGGTGAAGTGTGTGTGCGTGTATGTGTCGTGTGTGTGTGTATGTGTAGTGTGTGTGTTTCGCGTGCTGTGAATACTATACCTAGGTGTGTGTGCGTGTATGTGTAGTGTGTATGTGCAGTGTGTGTGTTTTGCACGCTGTGAATACTATACTTAGGTGTGTGTGTAGGTGAAGTGTGTGTGCGTGTATGTGTCGTGTGTGTGTATGTGTAGTGTGTGTGTTTCGCGTGCTGTGAATACTATACCTAGGTGTGTTGGTATGTGTAGTGTGTATGGCAGTGTTGTGGCTGTGAATACTATACTGTGAGAGTGAAGTGTGTGTGCGTGTATGTGTCGTGTGTGTGTATGTGTAGTGTGTGTGTTTCGCGTGCTGTGAATACTATACCTAGGTGTGTTGGTAAATCCTGCTTGTTGAGCCTACAGGCAGGGTTAATGTTTCACCCCTGCTGTAGAGAATGGAGGGAATAATATCCCCTGGAGGGACTGAGAGTGAGCAAGTGAGAGAGGGAGAGAGACATTTGGCGCGGTAACCAATCTCTCCGGCGGGACTGTCACCCCTCTCCTCGCCTCTGCCCCCCACCCCCAGCAGAAACGTGCGTGTCAGCAAGGTCTGACTCAAGCCTCACCCGCTCTCGAAACCTCCACTCTTACCCGCGATACAGATCTCCCCCCTCGTCCCTGGGGCAGGCCCCACCTTTGCGCCCTGCCCTCCCCAGAACAGGACTGTCCTGTCCATGTTACCGCCAGACTCAGTCACGTCTCTCACTCTCCCTCCCTCTTTCCCGCCTCAGAGAGCAGCGGTGTGGGTTTGTGTGTGATAGCAGGATGTTAGTCTGTTCCCTGGGGCCACACAGGCAGGTGAGTGGAGAGCTTTCTCTTAACCCCTTCAGGTGATTCAGAGAGCTTACACCTGTGTCTTTTCACTCATCACACTCACCCAAAAGCCAGGCTCACTGAACCCAGATCAGACTGGCCGACCACCAACAGTTTCACCACGCAAAATAATGACTCACCTGCTCAGTTCCATCCTCAGAGCTGCTGAGGTGAACATTAATCCTCACAGCTAACTCAGAGCTGTTGAGGTGAACATTAATTGGCTTGAAATAAATCAGTCTGCCGCCAGAGACACACTACAGTGCACATTAGGCTCGTTATTAAATTATGTTTATGTCATGTGATTATTAAAAACCTCCAGTGACAGCTCTAATTAGACTGCAATGTTCCCTCTGGCTTATCCTATTGTATTTGCTGTCATTATTTGTCATTTGTTGCTGTTTTCAGTTTGGTATGTGATGCTTATATTTCTTACGGTTAATAATTGTTTTGTTCAGTGACATCTTCACATATTCTTGATGTTCTTTAGTTTTCCGGATAGTGATTTTTTATTTTTGAATTGCTGGTTTTTGAAGAACCTGATCCTTACTCTGGCCTGCATTGCACTTGTTGTTGTTATTGAAACACAAATAATGGATATGCATATGGACACACACACACTCTCTCTCACACTCTGTGTCTCACGCACATGCACACAAACACTCAAGAGGCACACACGGATGAGTTCACCATGAGTTCATAACGGCAAATACTCAATAGCTGACATTTTAACTTGTAAGCGTTTGTCAGCGCTCCAGTGTCGCGCGGAATGTCCTCAGTGCTCAGCCGCAGATGTTCCCTCACAGAGCTCTGAGCGCTCAGCCACAGATGTTCCCTCACAGAGCTCTGAGTGCTCAGCCGCAGATGTTCCCTCACAGAGCTCTGAGCGCTCAGCCGCAGATGTTCCCTCACAGAGCTCTGAGCGCTCAGCCGCAGATGTTCCCTCACAGAGCTCTGAGCGCTCAGCCACAGATGTTCCCTCACAGAGCTCTGAGTGCTCAGCCGCAGATGTTCCCTCACAGAGCTCTGAGTGCTCAGCCGCAGATGTTCCCTCACAGAGCTCTGAGTGCTCAGCCGCAGATGTTCCCTCACAGAGCTCTGTGCGCTCAGCCGCAGATGTTCCCTCACAGAGCTCTGAGTGCTCAGCCGCAGATGTTCCCTCACAGAGCTCTGAGTGCTCAGCCGCAGATGTTCCCTCTGTGTCCCAACAAGTCTTGTTTGGGAAAACCAGGCTGCCAAAAAAGCAGGAAGCAAATAAAGACCGGTCGTTTGTTTCACAACAAGGCGAGCGCAGATAGTTGGGCTGTGCGATAGGGGCCTGTTTGAAAGGATGGTGCGATAGCAGTCTCCTTATCGATCGCCGAGGCAGGAGAACGGGGGATTAATCTCTCTGCCTGTGCCTGGAACAGAACGTCAGTTGGTGACTGAGGGGGAGATAAAGACTCCCTGCCTGCTCCACTGTCTCCCTTGCCCAGGCACACGTCCTGTGGTCCCTTCCCCGCCTTCTGTACACCCGCCATGGTCTGTGTGGCGTAATGGTTCTCAGATAACGGTGTTCAAACATGCTTTTTCTCAGGGGAAGTGGAACTGCTGTCCCTTCTAGATCATAGTTATCATAAAATACAGACCTGATCACCCCAACCTTTAACTATCATCCATTCTGTGTAAGTGCTGTGTATGTCCTTTAATTTCAGGTGCTGTGCTTTGAGTAACCTTTGCGTAACCTTGACTTCCCCCTGCATGTGTAATTAATCCTGAAATGCCATTCACACGGATTACTCTTTCTTGCAGTAATGTGGACTCCATGTACCCTCACTTTGTATGAAATGTAAGGGTAAACATTGAGGTTAAACATTTAACTTCAGATATCTGGAGCTGAGGCTAGAGGAGGCAGAGCTGTCCAGATTTAAGCTCAGATATCTGGAGCTGTCACCCGAGGCCGCTGCAGAATGCTCCAGGCAGGGTGGGGCTCTTAGCGGGGCTGAAGGTGGAAGATTTTCAAACTTTCTTACAATTAAGTAATGTTAGTGAAGTCAGTTTTTGAAGTTAGAGGTCTGTTTTATTTTATTACAAGGTTTGTAAAAAGACAAAGACATTGACATTAATTTTTCTTACCTCTCTTTACAGAAGTAAAAAAAAAAGTCTTCACTTTTTTTAAAACAAAAACATCAAAAATCATCATGATTTGGTCGTAAGGTCACTGGTGAAAAAAGATATGTTATGCCCTCTTTGAGAGGAACAGAGGTGAAAGAATGTCTGAACAAAAAAACATGAAAAATCAGCATACTTTCGTTGTAGGGTCACGAGTGAATAAAGACAGAAGCCCAGCGTTAGCCCAGATAATGAAAGGGCCCAACAATATTTTATTTAAGTTTCCACTGGGAGCTGCTTGTTTCCTGAAGCCGCTTTTCAACGCTTATTGACTCCACCCTCCCTCTCCCTCTGTCTCTTATTGGTTTATTTCGATATGCATAAAACCAAGTATCCATTCCCCCGCATCCCCACTGTCAATGGCCCAGCCTCAGTTGTTGAGCATTGAAGCGATTCCCCCCATTAAGCTCCTTTGGTTAATTTCATTAGGAGGTCAAGGCATGGTACCTGCTAATCCAGTGAGGCAGTCTAATCACATGGAGGAATACTAAGTGTAGAGTTAACCCCCCCAGCTCATTCACTAATGGCTGCCTGGGGTCACGCACCAAAGGTCAGGGGTTCAGGGCACTAGTGAAGTTCTGCAGAAGAAGAATGGGGGAGAGGCATGAGTGAGGAACAGGGTGGGGAGGGTGCTCGGAAGGTAGAGTCGGTTTGCTCAGACAGACACATGCGTGGAGTCCCTGCAAACTGAACAGCTTTGTGAGGTGGCTGCGTGTGGTTGCGTATGTTCACCCCAGTGCACGCCCAGAGGAGCCAGATCTGTGTCACCTGATGGCTGTTTGACCTGCAGGTGGGACACAGCAGCAGCAGTCACAGAGAACAGACACCGAACAGACCGCCCTTTGCTGTTTAGAGCACTGGAAGGACTGTGCGCAAGGACGGTCACAATGTAATGTTCTGGAAAAAAAGGATGAAAATTGATCACTCAGTCAATGAAAATGTAC
Organism: Albula glossodonta; assembly: GCA_019788955.1. NCBI lineage: Eukaryota > Metazoa > Chordata > Actinopteri > Albuliformes > Albulidae > Albula > Albula glossodonta. The sequence continues at coordinate 2,130,813 of JAFBMS010000070.1, forward strand.
TGAATGTGCATTTTTGTTGAGACAGAGTAACAAAGCACTGAGCGGTGTGTTTTCCCATGGGAATTCCAGAGCCAGTTGGGGAAAACATGGGGAAAATGATTTCCATTTACAGGAAAATGCTTTTCTTGTTGCTCAGGTAGAGAAATGTTGCTGAACATAGTCGATGATAGCACTGCTGGCTTATTGTATATGAACTGCAGTTTGCATGTTTGTACTCCTGACTTACTTTTCTTTGAAAACCTCTTTTGTATGTAATTTCTTTCTTGCTGCCATGGTGATATAATTAAAAAAAAAAAACAAAAAAACATTTTAATACCCATGTAGGCACTTTTTGTTACCGCTATAGCGCTATCAGTCTGAATCTTACCCACGTCCTGTGGAAATGTCTACCTATCCGCTGTTCAGGGTAAAGAGGAGTCCTTTCTGAAACGGAGCACCAGCCATGGCTGTTGGGTGTCTGCTCAATCACTAGAAAGCCTGGGTGCATCTCTGAGTGGCTCGTGGGAATTTCCACCTACGGGTCCTGAGGTTGGGGGTTTGATTCCCGGCTTGGCCATTCCCGGCCATGGCCAGCCTTGGGTTAGGTTGGCCTAACTCCTGTTGGCCTCATCACAATAACACTCTCCTTGCTGTACGCTGACTACATCTTCCTCCGACGTCATAGGTCGGTGGTGTTGGTGGTGGCACAGTTGGTGGTGCGGCCGCAACGTGAAGTCTCGTCGCATGAATCGGAGGAGTCATGGAGGAGTTCTACTCCCACAGCTGTCGGTGCGAGTGCTGCGGTGAGATCAACAAGTTTGGTTGAACAATCGGGTTGGAAAAAAGGGGGGAAAATCGGGGTGAAAAGAAAGGCCGGGAAGCCCCCGCTCACAAGTCCCACTGCTGAGTGCAAGCAAGGGAGGGGGGCCCAGAGGAGAAAGTCATGAGCACTGCCTCCCGAGGCTGCCCTGCCCCCCCAGGCCTGGTCTCTCCCCTAGGGTCACATCTTAGGGCTTCTCCCCCTTTTACACACACACCAGCAGTGGGGTTTAATCGTATCTAGTCTTGCCTATATCTACCATTTTAGAGGAAGTCAGATGCTGGCTCCACCTTTCCTGTCATGCAGTGACGGTTTGAGGCTGCACACTTCTTTCTCTTCTGTCTGTCTATCCCCAAGACTGTTGATCCCTCCCTCTCTCTCTGTTCCTCTCTCTCTCTCAGTGTGGTATCAACTATGCTATTGTTTAAGCAGCATGGCTCTTAGCCATGAGTAGGAGGTGTATTAAACATACTCAATAATATGTGCTGTCCACAATGCAGTTTCATCTCTCAACCACCTGCTGTTTAATGACAGGGTGTAATCACACAATGCCTAAATTGGTCTAAAAAAAAAAAAAACACACATCACGGGCTCATTTGTATGTAATCTCATGTCATTATGATGCAAGAAGGGTAAATGTCAAGGTCAAGATGTTTCAGCTCATATTGAAAAATACGTTTTTTGTACTGTATATGAGAAAGAGAAAAAATGTAGAATGGAAAGTTTTCAGAAGAGTGGAATCTAAGAAGTCAGGAACAATGGCATGTCTTTTTGTACCTAGCACAACAACAATGCTTCAAGTTTCGGGGAAAAGAATGTACTCACACACTGTAATCATGCTCCGAGTCATTTATTTACAAACACAGCTTGTTTCCATTTGGTCTCCTCTGAAACAAATTTGGTTAATTTTGCTTTAAAGCAAATGGTAGGATTGTCCACTTGTTGTCATTATGTGTTTTTATGTTATGTATGAGAACATCTGAGCAAACCGTCTGCACTATAAGATTCCAGTAACTGAAGAGCTCATAAAGTTGATTCAAACCCTCTTGAGGAATGAATTCAGTGTCAGAGAAAGAAAAACCTTTTTTGTCCTGAAAACAAGTTTTTTTTCTTTTTGAGAATTTGGTTGTTGTGCCACACAAACATACATATCAGAATATAGTTTGAAAAAGTGGCCTGAATAGAACAGGGTCCCTGAGGCATGCCATGGACGGAGCTTCGCACAGTGAGTTTTGTGTGCCATTTCTGTTAATTGCCTGTTTGTGCAGCTTTAATATAGACAGTGGCTAGCAGACTGTATGCTATAGCAACCCGGCCCAGAATGCACCCAGCTGTGTGAGGGAGCACGACGGGCGGCAGTTTCATTATTGGGTCCCAGTGCATTGTGGGATGGGAGAGACCCCACTGTGCCTTATTCCCGCTTTGCCTGTTAAAGCTCAAAAGTATCATATATTCTGTCTGTAGCAAGACCCCCTTTCTCTGCTGGTTCACTTTTATCCTACCCTTTTGTCAAGCTTTTGAGAGCTCTTGAAAAATAAAACAATTGTGAAAATATTGAGGATTTATTCATATTCCTTTCTATTTCTGGCCATTTTAATTTGGATTTGGATGTAGTTGAAGGCCCACCTTACCATCAAACCAAAGCTGTGGTACACTTATAAAAAAAAGTGGTTTAAATTGCCATTTAGTTTCGCACTTTGTGGAGAAAGAGAATATTCTGCTCTGATCTCATGGCCTTGACAATATTGTCCTAAAGCACAGCTCAAACTCTTTTGTTCTGAGTCCTTTTGGAAAAATAGAGGAACAGGTGTTTGCCAAACTGCCCTGCTGCTTTACAAGGGCGCGACACTGCCCGCAGTCAGTGCCTTCGTGTGGAAAAGCTTAGGAGCATGTCAGGACGGCCACAAAAGCAGTCAGCCAGCAGGTGAGCAAACAACAGAGCTCCTGACTCAAAAACCCGTGACACGAGAGACTGCCTCTTTTGAGGTCTGTCAACTCCTCTTCTGGCCTCCACAAGCTCTATCTCTGGAGCATCTACAAAGGGAGGTGAAAGTTTTGAGCCTTCCTCAAATCTGATTGGCTCTATCAGGTTTTAACCTGCATTGTGTTATTGGTCCTCAAACCCTTCTTACATCAGAGATTGAACCTTGTACTATAAGGTTATGGGCTTCACAGTAGAGGTTATAGAACTCATTGCTGTGGATGGGAGGACAGAGGAACTTGGCCCTTTTATAGCCTGGTTCAGTGTAGGAGCTGTGATGTAACACATTCATCCACATTTCAGTCTAAAATGCTGACTTACAAATACCTTTTTTTTTTTTTTAACCTTTAAGCTTACTTTTTGGATAGAATTAGCTGATCCATGCAACATGTATTTTGAGCCTAAGAAGAGAAAGGGCACAAGTATTTAGCGAGGCAGCTCATGGGTGCATTGGGGGTAACGCTTGCTGCCACCGCTGGTATGTGAACAGGTGCAGCCAGCATGCACTGGAGTCGGCGTTGGGCAGGATGTTGGCTGTTGTGAGGGGAGGAGTACTTTGTTGTCATAAGGGCCAACAGTTCCTCTTAAATAGGCCCACAGATTCTGACAGGAACAGATCAGATTATTTCAGCAGAATGACTTTCTATGTGTCTATACAAAAGGAGAAGGGGAATATTTTCAGTTTTTCTCCCCTCAGAGAAAATTGTTTGGCTTTGCTCAGTAAAAGAAAGGAAGCTTATGAAGTAATGTGAGTGTGAGGGTGTTTTGAGTTGAGAAAGGTCAAGTGAAGAGCTCAGATCCCTGAAAACCCCTGTAAAACAGCAGGGTAGCCTGCTGAAGTCCACCCCTGTAAAACAGCAGGGTAGCCTGCTGAAGTCCACCCCTGTAAAACAGCAGGGTAGCCTGCTGAAGTCCACCCCTGTAAAACAGCAGGGTAGCCTGCTGAAGTCCATTCCTGTAAAACAGCAGGGTAGGCTGCTGAAGTCCATTCCTGTAAAACAGCAGGGTAGCCTGCTGAAGTCCACCCCAGTAAAACAGCAAGATAGCCTGCTGAAGTCCATGGAATGGTCTCAGGAGTCAATTCAGCCTATTGTAAAAGTAAAGCGATTAAAAAAAGGAGAAAAAATATAACTGCGTTTGAATTGCCTGTTAGTTATAATCTAAAAAAGGTGCCAGATTACGTTTTACAGTAGATCCACATGAAGTAACCAGATGAAACAAATTCCCTTTATTCACTGAATAGGTTTAATAAATCATTAAAAGCATGAATTAGAAATATTGGTGTGTAGTATTCAGTGAGAAGTTGAGCAAATGAGCTTTTGTGGTGAATTACGCATTAGTACAGGCATGGCTCATGTGTGCACAGTGCAGGCCGTATGTCTGCATTTCCCTGAGATCCTGAGCTGGCCCGTCGCCTTCTGACTGCGGGTATAATTGTTGTAAAGTTCAACGGGAGCCAAATTGACATTTCATTTACATGCTACACTTTGAGGGGTCAATATGTAGAGGTTCCCTGGGGAAGCAGTGTGGATGTCTGGGCTGCACCATTAGGGCTTTATGGGGGATAGGAGCGCTGTCATGTGAACTCTCAGGCCATGCCTTTAATGCATGGCATCTAACTCTAGACTCGGGCCTGCCACTCACAAACACCCTGCAAACAGAGGAGGTGTGTGTGTGTGTGTGGGGGGGGGGGGGGTTCTTTAAGCCCTTAACCTCCCCTACCCCCTCCCACCCTCAACCTCTTACCCACTCCTGTGAAAAGGGGTTGGAAGGACACCCCCAGAGGACTCTGCCAGGCTAATGGCGTCCTGTGGGAAGAGCTGCCCTTTCTGGACAGACGTGTCCTCCAGCCTTGTTTCCCAACAACGTCTACCCCACCCCCCCCCCCCCCGCCCCCCCATCATCCTCCATTCTCGCTCACATTGGGCCCAAGCCCAAACCAGCCTCCAGGAACACGATAAATATCACATACGCAAAACACACTGCCTGTTCCACTGCAATCTCCCTGTCAGGAATGGTATATGATAAAACAGAAACTCCACTCTGGAGGTCACTCCAGAAATTCCATTCTTTTGTATTTGTTCTGTATTGTTTTTTCCAGCTCTTAAAAATAGATTTAGTTTATCAAACATTCATGTGCTTTTTGTATCTCCAGCTTTTTTCTGAGCAAAGTTAACCTTGACTTCAGTTCAGTGGTTTTGCAGTATGATTGAATAAGCCTGTAAATATTGTCTTCAGCTGAGCGGGTTTACATTACACTGCACCCACGGACTGTCTCCGACCCCCCCCACTCCCCACAACTCCAGCGGCCTGACCATCCGTCACACTGCCGTGGCCAGAGACTTCAGAGAATATCACTGCTGAGACTGAGATTGTGCAGTCCAGAAAAAATAATATGATTTGTTTTCTTTTGCTGTTATTGTTATGGTTATGGTGAGGAGAAGCAGTTCTGATTCAGAAGCTCATTTCCCAGAGGGGACAAACTGATAACCTGGGCTGCTCAATGCATAGGGAAGCAGCAGCCCAATCACAGTGTCCAACCCCAGTAACTCCACCCCCATTCCTCCAATACAAACCACGATCTCTGTCCACTCTGGTCCTACATTAGCACAGCATGCTATTTGCTTCATCCTTAGCTGGTCTGGTCCTACATCAGCACAGCATGCTATTTGCTTCATCCTTAGCTGGTCTCTGAGCTGGTCTGGTCCTACATCAGCACAGCATGCTATTTGCTTCTTCCTTAGCTGGTCTGGTCCTACATCAGCACAGCATGCTATTTGCTTCATCCTTAGCTGGTCTCTGAGCTGGTCTGGTCCTACATCAGCACAGCATGCTATTTGCTTCATCCTTAGCTGGTCACTCTGCCTGCAGTGACCTCGGAAGATGAATAAAGTCCTCCAGGTCTCGCCTGTCAACGCTGGTTCGCGTGAAGTATGGAAAGAACGGCTAGTCAGCATGTGAATTTGAGGAATCGGCTCACTGTTATGCTCTCTGTTTGGTGGATTAGGTCGTACTCAGCACTTCCTTCCCTCCATGGTTTAAAAGGTGAACATCATTCCCAGTATCCTCTTTGAAACTGAACCCTGTCTTCTCTGTGTGGTGCAGGAGTACGCCTCACCTCAGACGGCTCAGTGTCCCCAATATCATATTTGAGAGTTCAGTGGCTTCAAATCAACCCTCCTAGCTCATTAAAAACGGTTAACCAGTTTCCAAGAGATTTACAGGAAGAAAAAAATAATCCATATGCTGACACGGCAAAGAGACAGTTTAATGAGAAAATTTGCTCTAACAAAGCAAATTGGGCTCAGGCAAAGATTAAATTATTTCCTCATCCCCACCTTTTCATGTATTTTTTATTTCCCCATTCCAGTTTATCAATGAACTTTTTTTTGCTTCAGTCTCCTGCTTATTACAGTTGTATCAACTGCTGCAGTGTTTGTCATAAAGTTCATAAATGCAAGTATTGATGTGTCGCATGCAATCAAATTCAGCATTTAAATATATAAATCATGTTTTAACATAAAATTAAAACGGAAAATTTGACACATACAGTGGCATGCAGAAAGAATAAAGGATGGTTGGACATTGGTCATTTTTCTTGGCCTTCTGTGGCCCCTCTACTGTAGGAGAAAGGTAGAGCTGAGAGCCGTTCTCCACATGGAGGATCCAGCTTGTCCCAATGATGGAGGCCTGTCCCAGGGAGAGCTGTGGGAGATTCATCCCACCTCTGCCCCACCATTCCCCTCTTCCCCTCTGCACTGAGCAGCCATCCGCTGGAACAACTGTGCCATACTCTGAAGCCCTGGCACATTCTGCTCAGTGCCTCCACCCCCTACACCTCTCAGAGCTGCCTTTACCTAATAAGTAAGCAGAAGTGGAAAAGTCTGCTTACAGACTTATTGTTATTTGTTCCACCCATGCACTAAACTCGCTGTTTATCTAATTAGCTCCCCTACCTGGGTGGAGAGTTGTGCTTTAGCTCCCCTACCTTGTGTTATTTAGTATCAGCTGGTTTAAAGCATGTGGGCCGGGTTATTTAAAGATGGAGAAAGGTTGAACCGACCTGCATATTGTTGAGATGCAGAAGGCCTGAGACGAGACGGGGATATGAGAAATGGGGAAGCGCCCCATACTGAGAAGGGGAGTGTGCTGCAGGTGTAGTGTGATGTGTGAAGAGTGAGGTGCCATGTGTCTCACATGGGTGTTTCCAGTGGAATGACAGTGTTTGCTGTAGGCCAGGTGAGAAGGCATGGCCCTCAGCTAGCATGGTGGTAACAGTTTGGATGTTTGGTAGCAGGTGGAGATGTGTTGTGTCTCTGTGTGGTTGTTTTTGACACATGAGTTAACCCTTCAGTGCTGTGCAGACTTCACTAAGAAACCAGGGTGGGGTGGGCTGGAAAAGGAGAAATATGTGGGGGTGGAAGCAGAGTAAGTGAAAGGCAGAACAACAGCAAGAGTCTTATGAATTCTTTTATTAGTTCACTGCCAAAACTGGAATGAGGCATGTGTATGAGGGTTCTCGAAAGAAAAGTGAGACAAGCTTTTAGAATTGAGTCATATCCCCATTAGTGTTACCAAAGGAAAGCATTACTTGCCTTAAATAAATTAGTTTATCATAATTTCATCTATGAAGGTTAACAGAAAGACCCCAAAACAAGCAAACAGAAATTGACTGCTGGTTTAACAGCAGTCACCCTGTCTTTCAGATTGTTATGACACTTAAACTCTTATAATTAGTCATTTGAGTACTAGCAATGACATTTTTGGCTCTTGGTAGAGTTTTGGCAGAATCTTGCTGAGGGTCAGGTTTCATAGGCCAGCCTTAAGAGGCCGATGGCCAATGGATGGCCTCTTAGGACTGTGATGTAATAGCGACCTGTAAAGGCATTTCCTGCCCTGCGTGCACTTGAGACGGAAATACTGAAGGAGTGGAGTCAAGCGCTCAAGCATTTCATCCACCAGCAAAGACTAACCATGACAAAAATACTGTGGCACAGAGTCCTGAGGTTCTCTCCAGGACCATGTGGTGTAATGTGTGGAATCGGACTCGTGCAGTCACCTCATGTTTCAAAAATCACACTTCCTGCTTTTAGGATAAAGGTATACTCTTAAATGGGGAAAGTGAAGTTACACTCTCTGGAGATGGTGCTTAAGGAGGAGTTCCCCAACTCATTCAGGCATATTGCAGTCAAGAGCATGCGCATCCATCCTTGAAATCAAAGCATAGAACATATATAAAATGAGACTTTTCCCCGACCATCCTGATTGGCTTGAAGTTGGAGGAACGTGCAACTGTTGGAAATAAGCCATAGTTGGTGGGTTTTTGTTTGTGGGTTTTTGCCATTTAACAGGCAAATCGTTCTCACAGTTGTCTTGATTAAAAGTGAGGCTGACAGCTCACTTTAGATATGTTTGTCAGAAAAGTGAATGCTGCCTAAGAAACACTCAGAGCCTTCACAGCAGCTCTGCTACATCCTCACACTGTGATGTTGTTCAATTTCCCTCTGTGAATAATATTCAAATCAATCAACCAGGTATCAGTTATGGTAGTGCGCTGAACAAAGGGCTTCACTGAGTCTGTTAGTGAATTAAAGTAAGGCCAGGACAGTGGTATCTCCAGGGTACGGGCAAGGCGAGAATTCAGGATCAGAAACTCGTTTAGCAAGCGCAGGGAGCTGTTGTCCAGGTATGGTTTTTGGCTCGGGGCACTTCCATCCCGGTGCCACGGGTGTGATAAAGTTAGCGGGCTGTCTGTGGGATCATCCATCTCACTTCCTCAAACAGAAGGCAGAGCGCTCTGGAGTACAGCAGTGAAGTGCCTGCCCTCGCCAGCAGACCCCCAGGAAACTCCTCTGCTGAGTCACACGTCTTCCACTGAGAGTTTCGTAACCTTCTGTCGTTTAAATGCGGCACACCCAGACCATGAGAATTTCCCTCGGCAGTTCTTAATTTTTCCATATATTTATTTATATATCAGAGCGCCAGAGGTGTGTGTGTGTCTGTGTGTGTGTATATATGTACCCTCTGAAGCATATTCTGCCATTTGCTCATGATCCTCAGTCTGTCACGTTCCTCAGTCAATCACGATTCTCAGCCAGTCACCTTCCTCAGTTAGTCCACCCTAGCTACTGGCACATAGGATTCAGCACCAGAATGTGAAAGGGTTTCAGACAAACCATTCAAGAGGTCCAGCTTTGCTGTTTTTAGATGACTGCAAAATTATTTGTTTTATGTTGTTTTAAATAGAAAATGAAAAGTGTGTCTAATGAAACACTCATCTGATCAATGTCAATGTTATTTTTTTAGTTAATTGTTACACTTTGTAGGGTGCTTGTGGATGTTGTGTTGTATTGACTGGACGCATATTTATTTTGGGTCTTCAAAGCAGGATGGTTTCATTTCATGTGAAGCTGGTTTCGGTGTTCAGTGCCAAAGGGCGAAGTGGATTTGTTTGTTATGCAATCCTAATGGCACTTAAAATTACCTGAAATAAATAACATGGCCAGAAGCAAAGTGAGTCAGAACTTCTGGATTCATGCTGCTTAGTAGGATATACACATCTCTTAACTATAATCACAAACATTATGATTTCTGTGCTGAACAGAGATGTTTTTTATTTTCTTCATCACAGCATATATTAAAATCATATCAAACAAGCAATAGTCTGAAGTGATATGTCTTGTTGAAAAACTGTGATCAAAACCACGGTTGTGATGATATGGGATTGTGGAGACTGGAGTATGGTTATTATACCAAACCCTTTGTCATAGTAAAAGAATGAACCGAAAAAAAAGTTACAGTCTATTTTCAAATACCAGACTATACTGAGTATATCTGTTGTCCAGGTAAGAGAATCTTTGATTTTTCCAATAACATAGGCAGTTTTAATATTACTTTCAAACACAAAATAGAGCTAAGTTGACATAGCTTTTCCCCTGATGGCTACGATTTACGAAAGAAACTTCAGTGAAACTGAACCCTGTTAAACTCGATGTGTAGACTGTGTTAAACACACATCTTGTGTTTGCTGAAACTGAACCCTGTTAAACTCGATGTATAGACTGTGTTAAACACACATCTGGTGTTAGCTTAGTGCGCTGGTGAAACTGAACCCTGTTAAACTCGATGTGTAGACTGTGTTAAACACACATCTGGTGTTAGCTTAGTGCGCTGGTGAAACTGAACGCTGTTAAACTCGATGTATAGACTGTGTTAAATACAAATCTGGTGTTAGCTTAGTGCGCTGGTGAAACTTAACCCTGTTAAACTCAATGTGTAGATTGTGTTAAACACACATCTGGTGTTAGCTTAGTGCGCTGATGAAACTGAACCCTGTTAAACTCGAAGTATAGACTGTGGTAAACACACATCTGGTGTTTGCTGAAACTGAACCCTGTGAAACTCGATGTATAGACTGTGTTAAATACAAATATGGTGTTAGCTTAGTGCGCTGGTGAAACTGAACCCTGTTAAACTCGATGTATAGACTGTGTTAAATGCAAATATGGTGTTAGCTTAGTGCGCTGGTGAAACTGAACCCTGTTAAACTCGATGTATAGACTGTGTTAAACATACATCTAGTGTTAGCTTAGTGCGCTGGTGAAACTGAACCCCATTAAACTCGAAGTATAGACTGTGGTAAACACACATCTGGTGTTTGCTGAAACTGAACCCTGTGAAACTCGATGTATAGACTGTGTTGAACACACATCTGGTGTCAGCTTTGCGCGCTGGTGAAACTGAACCCTGTTAAACTCGATGTATAGACTGTGTTAAACACACATCTGGTGTTAGCTAAGTGCGCTATAGTTAGCATTCCTGCAATTTTTTTTTTGCTCTCGAAAAATTGTCAAGCTGTAGTTTTTCAAACATTTGTAAATCGCAAAACTCTTGGTCATGAATGCTGTTTGGCTGAACTAATTATTCAGGCAACATGGCATCTCTCCTCACGTCCTTTTGCCTTCAGTCATCATGCCACAGGGAGTGAACTTCAGAGTATTTCTAAAACAGTCCATAATGACTACTGTTGTGTTAGGTATTCTAATTGCATTCCCTCTGAAATGCCTTGCGAGCTTACAAAACAAATGAAGGTAGTAGAAATGCATCTAGCAGAATGACTGGATGAAATGCAATTTTGTGTAATTTCTTCCATTTTTTTAACGGTGTAATGATTTATAACTGAAGTAAAAGGGCTACTGCTGCTTCTCTTGGAGTCATGCCTCACAACGGCCTTTATAAGGCGCCCTTTATTCACCGCCATGACAACATTCTCAGTGTACTGCAATTCCTCAAGTGGTACTGCTTTCTGTTTGTCTCAGCCACAAATCCTCATCATATGTCACATCGTTTTAAGATTCACCCAAAAAACCTCTTTAGAAGCACTCGCTCTGAAAAAGAGATGATGCTTTTACACCGATCTCTCCGTTTTAGTGATTTTAAAATGCAGTGGATGGCTTCCAAATGTTGGCTACAAATCTAACACATTTTAACAGTTTGGCCTTTTGGCCTTTAACCTTGGTGCCCTAACCGATACCTTTCACTAAAGGCCAGTGTAACCTTTCCACAGAAACCAGAACCTGTGACCCGAGATGTATTGGTGCGTGGTCTTATACATTTTAATATACTTTTTATAAAAAAATAAGCAAGCATCCGTATTTGTAAAGCAAATGTAGAAATAAAACTTAAAAAAGGTCAGTCATACCTCCATTTTATTTTTGTTGTCTAGACCCCTGTATCTGCATTTAACAAATGGTTATTAAAGAACATCTACTCTACAGAAAAATAACCATTGTATCACAAAGTAACCTGAATGACCATGTTTTTCAAATGGCAGTAAACACAAAAATATTGTGTGGCAGGAGCACGTCAGAAGATTGAATAATTCCTTGCAGTGGATTAGCCCTCGCCGTCACCCTTGCCTGACAGTGTAATTAAGGTTTGCACAGTACACAGCAGACAAGTACCTGATCTGGGCATCGGCAAACCGTGATGCTGAAGGGGCCATTCTGTGTCAGGATAAGGCTCTCCTCCACTCAGACAGTGTAGATGTTGCCATCTGATCATTGGAGTGGACAACTGAGGCACTTATTGGCCCTTATATCTAACAGTAGGAGGAAAAATAAATCCTTGGTTTTTTTTTTGGGATTGTCAAATGGATCCTGGATTTTCTTTCTGATAACGATCTGTGTAATTATATCCTCCATGCTCGTTGCTCGGTGCGGCAAAGCTTGTTCATTTGGTATGCAGACGCGCATGCTATTTAAAAGGCAGATAAATGGAGAGAGTTGAACTGCTATCATTAAGGATTCTCTTTGCAGCGTGTCCTGTCAAATGCCTGCCTGTATCAGAGAAGGTCAAAGAGATCACTGACAGTAATTGCAATCAAATACGAAGAAGCAGGCATGCGTGTGGCTTTTCGCTGCTCAAATGTGTTTGCGTGTTTGTACAGAGAACAGATGATTGCCAGAAACAATAAACAAAAAGTTGTTTTCGTGGTTCTTGAAATTATAGTTCTGTAAGTTTCCCCCTCATTAAAGAAGCATTAATTATGTATCAGAAGAAGATTGTTGGAATGCCAGTCTGAAAGCTTGGTCTTCACTCCTAACCTTATGAATCTTATGAATGGAATACATAGAGCAGATGACAAAAATGAGTCCTGCTCTGTCTGCTTTGAAACGCTTTATGATGTTGGCTGTATTCCTGTCAAAGCACATTTTGTGAAAACAAATGCTTTGTTATTCCTCCCATTCATTTAAGAAGTCAAATTTTTTTATATTGTATTCATGTGTCTGGCATTGATCAAGATGAAAACAGGAGAATCCAGTAATGAGTCTGTACTAGTTGTGCAGAACCTGCAAGGTAACCTGGGACAATCCATTTGGGAAATGAGGGACGGGGAGGACGAGGTGTTCCGGCTCCAGGTTATTGTGTAAACAGTCACTCTTTCTGCCCCTCACCTATGAGAACACACCTATGCTTGCTTTCATGCATTTGCAGTTCCACTGAACAGCTACACATACCAATCAACATTTATTTTAGCAGCTGGCATTGAACAGCAACTTTAAATTTAATCAATCCAGAGCAGACTGACTGAGGACGCTGCTTCTCCCCTGAATAAACGCCAAGCTTAGCCAAACAAACACACAAGCAAAAAGAACACGGATGAGGAGAAGCAGCCAACCCCTCCTTTTGATGGTTTGCGCATGGTTTACACCATTGTTGTGGAGTTGTGTTCCTTCGTCACCGCTGCTGAAAGCCCCGTCCTCATCGATCACGGTGCGGACTCGCTGCTCTTGGTGCGGCCCATCCGCGGTGCTGGAGCGTCCGCGCCGCTGGAGCGCTGCGTATACATCATCTCCATCTCATTAAAGGCGCGCTGCATTCCAGACGCATCAGCGAGAGCGTCTGCGGCTTCCCGCCGCCGGAGCCCAGCTCATTAATCTGACCCGCGTGATACAGTGCGCTGGCTGCGCAAAAAAGAACCCATAGGTTTCCTCGAAGCCAGCAGACACACAACCCTTTTCGCTTTGTGCATCTGATAAGGATAGGGAAAAGTTCTATGCTTAAAGCGTGGGCTGGTATCGTTTGCATTTTGTTGTGATGTTTGTTTATTTCTTTATTCATAATGGTTTTATGTACTTTTTTCTTTGCGCATCTTTGTCGAAAAACATCACTCAGCGTGTACATTAGAGAATGCTGTCAGCAGCAGTAGCGAGGGAAGAGATGGATGGGTTAGACGAGTGCAAACGAGTGCAAACAAAAACAGCTGCTGAAAATAGAGGACCTCTGAGCTGTGGAAGTCCAGGCCTAATCCCTGAGCCCCTCTGCCTGGCCCCTCTCCCGCCTTTCTGCAGTATGTTTGCCTTACCACGCCCGCACTGTAATTCCTCATCAGGCTTTGAACTGAGTGGGTGAGGGAGATGAAAGGCAGACTTGTAATGCCGATGAGGGTCTTTGCTCATTTCATACAGACAGACAGACAATTGCAGGAGAGGTCTTCACTCATCACCATGTCCTGGGTGAAGTCTTTCTGACCGTAAATCCCCCATCAGGTCTATTGTGTGTGTATGTTTTTATGATTGTGTGGTAATGGATGTGACTGTGTGTGTTTGCTTGTGTGTGTGTCTGATAATGGAGATGAGTGGGAGTGTGAGCATGCGTTCTTTTTTTGTGTGTTTGTGTGCCTGAGCACGGCCGTGTGCGCTCTCTTGTGTGCGTGCATTTGTATGCTGGTGTGTTCTGTGTTTTTCTAAATTTGTACACGAGCCCTGGCTTCTGTGTGTATATGTGCCTCTGCATGCATTTGTCAGTGCCTATTTCTGCTCTTGTGTCTGCGTACAGTATGTGTGTGGTTACGCTTGTATGTGTTTGTATGCATATGTATGTATGTGCTGGTTTAGTCTACCTCTGGTCGTATACAGATTGAGCCTTTGAAGTGTCATTATGGTTGTTATGAGAGTGATTAGGATTATTTTGGAATCATTCATTGGTTGCATTAGCGAACCTTTGAAGGCTGTCTTGCTTGATGGGCCTCAGCTCGTATGCCCTCATCAAAGGTGTTTCAGCAAGAGCAGAAGCTGCAGTGACGGTCGCTGTGCTTGCTGAAGCCCTTCAGCATGCAGTCGGCAGCCTCTGTAACCGCTTTAGCTGTGATGTTCCTGGTGCTTCCATCTGCGCTTCCTGTCTGTCTCCTCCAGTCTTTCCTGTTCAACAGGCCTATGCCAGAATGAAGCACCAATCTGCCTCATGTATGCCTCCAAATCTTCCAAACAGGTGACACAACAAACTGAACCAACATGTAATAATGAGTCTTATGGCAAATGTGTTTGTCATAAGTCATCAAAAATGGCACACAGTTTGAGTGACTCACAAGAGTGTGCTGTGTTCATTTATTCTTGTTATTATTCTTATGTATTCATGTTTAGGAACCGTTAGCTTTTTCTGGCAATGCCAGATTTCCCCCCTGGAAAGCTACATTATTGCCTCTGTCCCCTCCAAAAAAGAATAAGTCAATAAAAAATACTTTCAGGACATGCTTATGTTTTGCCATGCCTCTGATTGCCAGCAGGTGGTCTTGAGTCTTTGGCACAAGCTTCTCTTGCTCTATCTCTCTCTCTCCCTCTCCCCCATATTCAGCTCGCTTTATTGGCATGGCACAATTTACATGTGTATTGCATCATACATAATCACAAACGAAGAGTAATAACAGAATGTGAGACACTATTTTAAAAATAATAATAACACATTTTTAATGCATGCTGTCATATGTCTGCCCTGGGGGGTGGTGGGAGGGTTTAACTATGGTAATGCAGCATGGCATGGCTCCATTAATGTCTTCAGTTTGGGGGGGGTTGGGGGGGCTCGTCCGGTTGCCTCCTGTTGTGTGCATTCTCAGGATGTGGAGCATCTCAGACCCTTTTTCTTGTGCCAGTCATTCATCGGGCATTTGACCATGGGTGTGTACATCTCAGCCCAGTGTATTCATTCACAGATCCCACTGTAAGTGTGCAAATGTGGGCCGCAGCCTCCAGACTGCCCCTGCAAGTCAGACACAGGGGAGCTGCGCTCTGCTCCTGGCCTCTGATCGCAGTGTGTGTCAGAATGGACAGCTTTTGTTAGTCTTAATGAGAAATAAATCATTCCATTTAATCCCAAAAATGCTTCTGCTTATTGCTTTTAAGTCAGGTTGATGGAAGACATCAACCGCCCGGCACACATGCCAGAAAGAGACCTGGGGTGATTAAGTCTAAAGAAAGAGCACTGTGGCTCAGGGGTCTAATTGGGGGATAAGACCCCCACTTGATTTCAGAACCATACAGTTTGCATATTTGAGCATTATCAAAGGGAAGAGAGCTATTTGTGTTTGTACCAGATGTACCAAGGTCATGTGAATGACTGGCTGGAGGTTACTGTTTCTCTTTGACAATGTAGTAGTCCCTTGCCAACCACAGGTTCTCCAGTCAAAGAATTCACTTATGCACGGTTACATAAATGTACACCAATTCTCCAACCGCCAGTCTGTGACTCTTGTATATGCGGTTTGTGGCATTGGGGGGGGAACCTTAGCCAAGGCGACAAATACTTAATATTCTTCAGACCTTTATTCCACACTAAAAATGGATCCAAAATCAAGAATGCTTCTGAATGTTTTGTACCCATGATGATGAAGGGGAAAGCGTAAAACACCACTTTTCAGTTTTCACCCGGCAACAACAACAATTCGGCTTCCTGTTTTCCACACTTCCCCCTCATTTCCATCGGTCCAAAATGTTTAGCAAACAATGCTTGTGGTGACAAGCCAGCAAAAAGACTGAATGTGTGAATTTCATGGTATACCAGTTTCTTGTTAATTGCAGTATTTGCTTGATTTTGTATGCACTGTAGTGTAATAACAGTGTAGTGTGTAATAAAGGCTTAAAGAATAGTATGTATTTGTAGCTTTGGCTAAGGTTCCTGTAACCCTATTTTACCCATAAAAAGTCAACTTCAGCAACCGCTGTGTTTTTTGGGAACATAACCATGTGGTTGGTGGGGGTTACTGTATATTACAGTGACCTAAACTAAGACCTTGGTTATTCAGCCCGTTCTTTGTCTCAGAGTTGCTTGAAAGGGAGTGTTTCATAAACTCTGCAGGTGCCAGCATTATAGCTGCACTGATTCTGTTCATGAGGAATACATTCATTCATTTCAGACAGAATTGAGGGAAATTTATGATTTAATCCAGACCAAAGTCTCATGGCAGGGTTACTCTCAAACCCTGAACAGTCCCATGGATGCAGGAAACCCTGAGCTGCTGTTTTTGGCGGAGTGGTCTGGTGGCTATCCAATAACGTGCATCTGTCCCTGCCCCCAGTGTTACTCATGATGGGACCAGAAGTGCAGCATTGCAGACTGGATTTCAGCCTCACTTTCATACCATTGTGAGCATTCACACACCTATTCTTTTTCAGACAAGAAATTTAAATCTTTGTCAAACCTTTGCTGACATTTTTTGTGCCCAAAACACAAGAGTCTCTGTTTTGTTTCCGACAATTAAAACAATCTATCTTTATATGTGAGCTGCCATGGGACTCGTCATTTTCCAGTTAAGACATCATGAATGTCCCTGGCCCTGTTCTGGAAATGGATGAGAAATTTCAGCTAAAGTGCATCCATGAAGGTTTTCTGAAATCTGGATAAAGAGAGTAAGGATATGCTATTTTCCGCCCGACTACCCAGCCTCTGTTTGGTGTGTGTGTGTGGGTGTGTGTGCGTGTGCACGTGTGCTTGTATGTGTGCGTGTTGTGTGTGTGTCTGTGTGCGTGTAGGTGTGTGTGCGTGTGCACGTCCATGCGTGCATATATGTGTGCACGTGCGTGTGTGTGCTTGTATGCGTGCGTGCATGTTGTGTGTGTCTGCGTGCGTGGTGTGTGTGTGTGTCTGTTTGTATGTGTGTGTGTCTGTGTGTGTGCGTGCGAGTGTGCATGGTGTGTGTGTGTGTGTCTGTGTGTGTGCATGATGTGTGTGTGCGTGCGTGGTGTATGTGTGTGTGTCTGTGTGCATGCGTGGTATGTGTGTATGTCTGCGTGTGTGTGTGTGTGTATATGTCTGCGTGTTTGTGTGTGTGTGTGCATGCGAGCGTGCATGGTGTGTGTGTCTGTGTGCGTGCATGGGGTGTGTGTGTGTCTGCGTGTGTGTGTGCGTGTTTGTGTGTGCGTGCGTGTTGTGTGTGTGTGTGTCTGTGTGTGTGCATGGTGTGTGTGTGTCTGTGTGAATGTGTGTGTGCGTGTATCTGTGTGCGTGCGTGTGTGTGTGTGTGTGTGTGTGTCTGCATGTGTGTGTGGTGTGTGTGTGTGTGTGTGTGAGTGTGTGCGTGGTGTGTGTGTGTGTGTCTGTGTGAATGTGTGTGTGTGTGTGTGTGTGTTTGTCTGCGTGTGTGTGTGCGTGTATCTGTGTGCGTGCGTAGTGTGTGTGTGTGTGTGTGTGTATATGACTGTGTGTGTGTGTGTGAATGTGTGTGTGTGTCTGTGTCTGTGTGAATGTGTGTGTGTGTGTGTGTGTCTGTGTGCGTGTGGGGCGGTGGCGTAGGAAGCTGATGGGGAGCAGCGGTAATTGAAAGCGTATATTACGATTCTGCTTCCCGCACCACCGCCACTGCTGCCAAACGCACTGAGTCTGGCCCCATTATCCTCCCACTCCCGTTAATGAAGCATGCGTCGAGCACCGGCAGGACCCAGCTCTGGGGCCGTCATTAAACCATAAACTTTACTGATTACTTTTGCCGTTTAATTATTTAGCCCAAATTGAGACTCCTGACCTGCACTGACCTTTCTGCCTCATACAGTCGGGGTTCTGGGGGTTCGGGCTGGTTTTTTCTCTGTTTCTAATTTTGCATCGGCCCATGGAGGCTTAGAATTGGGTCTTTGATCGTCCTGTGTTAAGAGTGTTGTGGTTGCTTTAAGCTGAAAGAGCTGTAGAGAGGCAAGTGACCTGTTTTGTTCTACATTTAAATTGCTATGTACTCTGTGACTTGTGTCGTGATCCTGCAGTTGCCATTCTGGTGCAGGAACTGCTGGTTCAGTTCAGTGTGGATGGAACAGCTGGTACGACCACACAGAGCAGCCCAAGCTGACAGATGTCATTGCTGGCAGTCACAGTGTTGTGGTCCACTGTGGCCTTCTCTTTCTGCTTAGAACTGCAGAAGTGTCTAGGGTGACACTATTTGTTGTTGTGAAAGTCCTAGCTTTCTCACACACACACACACACACACACACACACACACACACACACACACTCCTGCCTGTGCGGAGAGGAGTCTGACTCTCAGCCAGCAGGCTGTGATGCGATGGGAACTCTCTGCTGCCAAACAGCTGTGGGAAGTGGGAACACAAAGCGTCGCAAACAGCATGTCAAACGCACCGCTATTCCCTCCCCTCACACAGACAAAACACTCAAACAAGTCCTGTGGTGAGGAGCTGTTCTGTGTGAGAAAACCCAGACCCCTGCAAATCTTCATGTGGAAAGTCACCGTGCTGCCCAAAGCAAAGCATCTAGATGGTGCACAAGATGGCCACGCTCTCTGTGAAACATTGATGAAATATGAAATATAAAGTATTTATAAAGGATAAGGACACACACTATATCCAGTCTCTCTGTGAGCTCCTTGTGGGCTCCAATGAAATTGATTTTATTTTAACCCAAACATTGATTTTTTTTTTATTTTTTTTTTTTTTATTTGAATTGCATACACTGTGTCTTCAGACAAGATCAATTGTATTGGAATGTGAGAGTTGTGCGGGGACTGTTTGTTTCTGCTAAGAATCAAAAGTTTGCACGTTGTAACCTGACACATTTCCATTTCAAGGCTTTGTTTCGTTTTTATTGATATTTTGAAATACTTCATTAATTCGGTGCTCTGCATAGATTTTGACAAAGCAATTGATTCCTGATTCATTACTCTACATTGCTATGTAGTTTCATCTTATATTGCCTGAATTACTTTTAAAGACTCTTTCAAGGATCACTTCACATTTAAACAATTACTGTTATTTTCTTGTCAGAGGTGAGTCTTACCTAATGTGTCAATGCTAGATCCCCTGGTAGAAAAGGAGCATTGAGCTCTAATAGCATGCTTCTCCAATGCAATTGGAATAATGTCAAGGTTTGCTGTAATGCTTTACAATTGTTTTCCATGCATAACCAATTCTCTGGTGTAGGAGGGCTTTCTCTACAGAACAAGATAAATGGTAGATGGCAAATGGAAATCGTAGCCATCTTGTTGCAACCCTCTGGTCTTCCCACTCCCGATTCCCAGCCTCCGCACCCCCCAGCCCTTCTTTGTGTCCCTTTTGGCTTGTCTGTGGACACCCTATTGATACTTTCAGTGAACAAAAGTCAAGCAGAAGGCCAGCACTTGGCAAGCCCGTGTTCCGCCTCCCTCTCCAAACGCGGGACTAAGCAGAGCGGGCAGACAGGTTGGAAAGGCACTTTCTCTTATCCCCATTTTCATGTTTTCTTGTTGAGCTGCTGAATTGGGGCCAATGGGCTTTTGGAGTGTGCCGCTCGGTGTGAAAGCGGCACCTGATTGCACTCTGGGAGATGGAGTGGACCCTGTCTTTAACTAACCGTTGCTTGCCACTGTCTCGCTTATCACTGCTGCATAAATTTACTGCCCACAATCAAAAGGTTATGAAGCCACGAATGGCACTCAGGCCTCCAATCTCCGGGTCCCTCTTGTGGACCTGAGAGAGCAAATTACGGTGCGTCGAAAGTACGGACAGCCTTGCTGTCTGCAGAAGGGACACTCTGCTTCGTGCGGGGAGCTGGTCCCCTTAGAAGGAGGAGAACAAAAGGTCTATTGGTAGTGGCAGCACCTGTGGATCAGAGAAGCTCTTAATGGACCACGAGGGCCCTCGCCCAAATGGAAGAGCGCATCCGTCAAGAGGATCCCTTCTGTCGCCGGCCAGCGCCAATCACTTGCAATCGCCCGCTATTATTCTTTAATGACTGCTACCTAGCCAGTCCTCCTCCATTTTCACCTGCACTTTCACAACCCAGCCAATCAAAAAGCAGCCATTGAGAGGGATATTTTTTAGCAAATGTGTAGAAAAATCTTAAACAAGCTGTATGAATTCATATGGAGTAAGAGTGATGCATTCACCAGGAAAAACCTCCCCTCCTGGAAAAGATATGGTAGCAATCACATTTTTATGAATAGATGACATCATAATTGAGTGCAGATTGTCTCTGTGCACAATGAGAGGAGTCTGTCTGTTAGACACGAGTGTGGGTGTTGATTTCCTCTTTGAGATGCTGCTAATGTTGTGCTTTTTTGGGTTGTAAATGAAAGGGGAAGAAGACGGAGAGGAAGTGATGGGTGGCTTTGAGCTGTAGGTGGGATGGGGTCGATGCAGACGACTAGTGACGTTGAGGAAGTCCAAATCACATGTAGCAGTGCAAATCACATGTAGCCCTCCTATGATCGGATGTGACTCACACTGCTGTCTCAAATGCTCTCCTTGAAGAAAACAAAAAACACATGAATGTCATTCAGGAAACCAGCCAACATGTTGGCAATTCTTATCTTGCCTGTCACTGATCATTGCTTGCCTGTAAGGAGCACAGAAGTTTATCAGATCTACGTGAGCTTTAGTTGTTGCGCCCCACCATAAAAAAGAGCTGCCCTCCATTTTAGAGACGCAGGACGACATGGATTGGACCGAGCATGATGTCCCAATAAGGCATGACCAGTTGTTAAAACCACTGGCTTTTTCAGCACCTCCTCACTGTGGACAGCTCCTCAAAACCCCACTCCCATCCAGCTTATTAATGCAGACTGTATTTTTGGGGGTGACCTTTCCGACACCGTGCCCCAGTTCCCTGAAGTGTCTCATTTGATCCCCCCCCTCCCCCCCATTCCACCCCACCCTTTCCACCAGTGTCTCCCAGCGCCATTGAAAATCCACACACGCCTGCACATAACGCATGCATGCAGACTGAAAGAGATGTAATTTAAACACATCTGTTCAAATATGCATTTCAGATCAAGTTGCTGCAGCTTCCCTGCACTGTGGCAGAGTGTTTGACAGGTATTAGATCCCTAAAGTACACAGCAGATGGTACTTATTAGAGAGGAGATGGAAATTTGGAGTTTGGAGCTCTTAAGCTTTTTTTGTCTGCAGCCTTCTGTTTTTTTCACCCCTTCTCTCTATTTCCTTTCCACAATTTAAGGCTGTTGTGAGCTCAATAGCAAGCCTGAGTTAAGCAGAAATGTAGAGTCTGTGATTTGAATTTTCAGTTCCTGCCTTGTGTGGGTGTTGGGGTAGGTGTGTGTAATATGTGTCATTATCTTAGTTCTTCTCTACAATATGGTATTGCTTTGTTTGTTTGTCCTCCTGTCCTGACTGAAGATCTTTCATGATATGGCAGGTTTTGTCACTCTGCACTGTAGTACAGTGCTGCTGTGGCTTTGGCTCAGCCAGTTCTCTGCCTGGGAAGCTCTTTCTGTCCCCAATCCCTCCTACCTCAGCAATCCAATCCCTGTGCTGTCCTCCAGGAGACCATTCAGGCTGAAATATCAGTCTATGTTTGAGTTTTTTTAATGCTCCGATTCAGGTGTACCTGCATTTTTGACTGCAACATTTTCTTTGTCTGTCTGCCATGAGTGGAAGGGAATTTGGAGAGAAAAAGGCCATCACCAGGTCAGAGAAGCATCCTGGTGAATCTTGGCAACCACGCATCTTCTGACTTCTGAAAATGGCAGAGTATTGGATGTGTTTCCAGGAGATGAACAGGTGTCTTATGCCAGTGAGTGGGCCGTTAGCGTGTGCTCCTGGCTGTGGCTGGAGGCAGCTGGGCTGCTGCATTCATTGAGCTGTGCCTGTGGTTGAGTCAGAGTGAAGAGACGGCACATCTTTGAGTCAGTAGGAAGGCAGCCCTCATGGTCAAGCAGAACTACCTGTCAGTCTTCAGAACCCACACATTGGCCCGTAGAAGGAGTTTGTCCTCGCCAAGCATGGAAGGCCTCATTTCCCCAGAGCGAAAGCTTAGAATACATCTCTTGTTTTCTTTCTTTTGAACATCTGTGGAGGATAATAAGTTGGTGCCATACCCAGAGATCACACGGGTTTCTCACTGTCTACCACAAGATTGATTGAAGTTTAAACACGACCATTTGATGACACAAAGGGAGGTGGGATAAATAAAAGGAGCCGAAGGAGAGGGAGAAGGCGTGGTAAATGCCCCTGGGCTGGTTTTTTTGTAGGATGTAGGATGGCCACGGTCTGTTTCTAACATGCATGCCAAGCGCCCGTAGCGACAGCGCTGGAGGGCTCCTCTTACTGCGCACTGATTCGCTTTTAAAGTCTCCCTTCACCGCTGCAGTCAAAAGTGTCTTTAAAACGTGCCGCATAATGACTCACCATACATCACTGTTTTTATTTCAGCGTTTCATTTGATGTACCAAACACAGGCGGCTCAACGTATTAGCAAGCAGTTCCTTCTGTCAAAATGTTCTTGGACCATAAAACCACATTGGGATCAAAGAAGCAGGCGCAGCCACTGGCTAGGGCACATCTTTAGTATCCCTGTGCGATTGTACTGTATGATTAACCTTACAGCATTTCATCTGAGTCATCCTACAGACTGTTTACTGTAAATGAATGTAGTTATAGATTACAACAAATTCGTCTTTTTTTTTTTTTTTTTTTTTTAACATTACATTATGTAAATACACCTGACTTATGTACAATGTTGTGTCGGGTTACAAATGAAAACACCTTTGTGAAAGGAGTGTGCGTGCGTCTGTGTGTTTGTGTGCGTGTGTAGAGAGAACAGGGTTTGTGCTTTGTGAAAATGTAGTATTGGCTTGGTAATTCACCAGAGACGTGGGTTCACAGAGAGAGCATCTCTCTGAAATAGAAACAGGAGAGAGCGAAGCCTGGGCTGCAGTAAGCCTTGAGTACTGAAAGAGAAAGGCTACTGTTGCGTGCGGTGCGCTGGAGAGAGCGCACCCATCAGTCAGCGGTGTTCAAAGCCTCATCCTCGCACAGAACAAACCAACTTCGTTTCATCAGGAGCACTTAGAGTCTGAGGATGTGTAAGCTTAGCTGAGCAGCAGAGGGCAAGAATGCCCACACAGAGGAATCATTCACCTGCTATTAAGCTGTAAAACACCAAACAGGGGCGTGTGCTATGTGAGCTAGCCAGTGTGCTTGTGTAAGACACAAACCCATCTCTGTGGCTTTGTGTCACTAACTGTGCACATGTATGTGTGAATGCAGAGTCCTATGAAGAGGTCAGCCAGAGGTCTGCTTGGTGGCTCAACCTGATAAGTCTCTGTCCAGGTGTGTGGAAGCACCCCACTGTCTGATATTACATCCAGAACCTCAGGTCGCTTGTATTTTTAGGTGGTCTTACTGGAAAAAACAAGTCTGCCTTTTGTTAGGTAAGAACATGAATTATGACCAATGGCTGTAGTGGAAAAAAACAATGCCATGTGCTTTAATCAAAGTGGTGTTTCTTTATAGCTCCTAAACTACTGCATTAGCTCAAATTTGCAAAAAAACAAAAAAAATGGAGTCCTCAGGATAGGCAGAAAAATTGGGTTAAAAGTGATTTTAATAAAATGTAGAGATGCTGTTCAGTACTGCGGTGACATATTATGACGTAGGCAGATGAAGGGAATTAGAGACAAAATCCAATAAAATAATAGCACAGAATTCAAATTCAATTATAGGACACTAGTATAGGACACTCAATAATTCAACATCATTTCTTCAGATGGACTTTAAAAGCAGTGCCATTAACGCAAAAATCTTGTAAGGCCAGACAAATGAGAAGATTTTGAGGGCCATTTTGTAAAGAATTGTGTTTCATTTGCCACTGATTAAGTACCACTAAACGACCTGAATGACTCAAAAATGATTTGGGTTTTAGTGACACTTCTTGAGAAGAATGTAATGTGCTGCTGGAGAGATATGCTAAACCAGGTGGGGATTTGGTAAATGAGGCCCATTTAGTATTCTGGAATAGTTTTAAGCCGTTAAGTGCAAGCTTGTATTTGCATTGATATTGTGCTTAAAATCAAGTGATTAATGCTTTAGAATATGCACTGTGGGTTTATTACTGTTACCCTTGATGAAGATGAACATAAATGGCAAAATGGAAAGAAAAACAAAATAAACAACACAGGCAATGAGCTATATTTTATGTGTAAGCATGAGGGAAAGCTATCATTTCAGTCTAATAACATTTTTAACTTTTTTTTTTAAATGTAGGGGTGGAAATTCGTGGCACCCGTTTTTCGCACTTGGCACAGCCTCCACTGGCAAAGATAACAAAAGTTGTCTAAGTTCTAACAGTTACTTATAACAGTAGTATTGTGCCTCTTTCTATCGTTTTAAATAAAGGCACAGAACACATAAGGGAGAATCTTTGGGAACACATGAGGGGTCTTTGACCAGTGATGTGATAGTCAGGCTTCACTGACCCCAAAAGCTACCATAAAGTGTCAGTGATGCAATCATTTGGACCAATGATCATGTTGGCTGTGGAGAGAAAAGCATTTTTGATTGGTTCAGACATGTCAGTGACTGACAGCTGAGTATACTCCACCCAGCAAGGTTGATGAAACTTCATCTCAAGACTCTGAGGTATCCGTTGGTCGATACTTAGACTATCCTCTTCAGTTCAGACCACAGGTTTTCAGTCAGGTTTGCATCCAAATACTGAATTTGCGGCATTGATTTTACTTTGTCACGTCTCTGTTCATTTTGAGGTGTGTTTGGGACCATTGCTGTGCTGAAAGTTCCACACATGGTCAGGTATCAGCTTCTTAGCAGAGGCAGCCCTGTTTCTGGTTAAGATGTCAATATAGCTGTAAGCCATTCATTTTGGTCAGATTAATCTTGTGAGGCAAACCATTGATTGAGCATAATGCCAATTTTCATACATGTTTAATTTTCATAAACAATGACAATATAGTGTCACTAATTCAATCACCACAAACAGAACTGGAGTTGCTGGACTATTTATTGAAAATGACAATCATTTTGTATCAGAAACATAGTTTAGATTTTGAGTGATTTTTTTTGTTTTTATTGATGCTTTGTCTACTTTCAGAACTAATGTAGCACTTGTGTGTGTGTATGGGTGTGTGAGCCCTTGTGTGTGTGTATGGGTGTGTGAGCCCTTGTGTGTGTGTGTGTGTGTGTGTGTGTGTGTGTGTGTGTGGGGGTGTGTGTGTGTGTGTGTGTGTGTGTGTGTGTGTGTGTGTGTGTTTTTGTGTGTGTGTGTGTGTGTGTGTGTGTGTGTGTGTGTGAGCGCTTGTGAAGGGTTTTTTCTGGGGATGGTGTAATTGCAGGTCTTGACTGGGATTTGCGTGGTGCATGCAGAGCACTCCTCCTGGGTGCCGACGTTTTGAAAAAGGCTTTGAGTGCTACTCAGAGCACCAGGTCTGAGAGACTCGGCACTCATCGCCACCTTATTACCGTCTCAAATCATCACACCTAAGTGTATCTGTTACTATAGAGACACGCTCCCTTTTCCAGCGCCACACGGTAATAAGGCACCCGGACATTTCTGTCACTCTGCGAGATG
Source organism: Albula glossodonta (assembly GCA_019788955.1). Lineage (NCBI taxonomy): Eukaryota > Metazoa > Chordata > Actinopteri > Albuliformes > Albulidae > Albula > Albula glossodonta. Next base: position 2,156,669 of record JAFBMS010000070.1, read on the forward strand.
AGACTCTGCATCGAGGCATTAGGTACAACTGCAATAATTAAATGAAATGTTCTGGCCCTTCCATTATAGGAGAGGAGGATACGGGAACTGTGTGTGTTTTTTGTGGGGAAAATGTCTCCCTGCAGAAAGGGTCGCTAATGAAGTGGGAGCATTTTTACCCTCAAATTATTTTGCAGACTGAATTTGTCATACCACTCGCTTGCGGGACTGATGAAAATTCACAAAAAGCCAGATTTGATGCACCACTAAAAAAAAAAAAAAAAAATGACAATATTGAAGGCTCACATTGCTTCACAGTCAAGTTTGCGAGACGTGAGAAGGCTTTTATTTTGGCAAAATTGTTTTGCGGTTTTATAAGCTCAAGTCTTCTCACCATGCCAGCTTCTCAAACTTAACTCCGCTGTTTTTCTGTTTAGGAATAACAAGATGGTAATTAAAAAAAGTGATTTGGGTGAAACAGAGAAGCCTGTGACTGAAGTTTACCTAAAGGTTCTGCCTGCGCCATCTGTGGAGCGTGCAAGCCTGTTTGGAATTTGCAGTGCCTGAAGCTTGTTTTTATTTTTTATTTTATAAAGACACACATCCATATGGTCCGTGGGGTTTGGACACTGCTTGTGCACAAATGTGCATTGTTTCCCCTCAAACCCAATTAGCATTTTATACAATTAACATAAAACTGTGAAAAACAGATTTGAGCTCTGAATTCACACTTTTCTAAGGTAGAGGGTGGGGTTGTGCTAGTTAGTTGGCTCATAGTTAATATGCATGGAGAAATGGCCTGCTTTTTCACATTGTAGCAGAAAATTGAGCATGAGAACATGTGCTTGGGGTCTGAACACCTGCCCAGATGCCGGCTTGATAAAGCAATGCTGGGAAATTATTGTCCCTATGGGGATCTGCTGGGTGCGGAAACAGGCTCTCATTGACTTTAGGCCAATTAGATTTAACCTGTTGCTTCTGTACACTCATTCTGCACAAGGCATGCACCAGTTTAAATAAGTGTGTACTCTGCAGACATATGCATCAGACCGGTTTATTGGCACTATAGCACCACAGTGGAGTCAGTGGCACCTACACTCATTCAAACACAGTGTGCTCAAAGACACGTGAAACCCTCATGTGACAGAACTTTCACACACACACAAGCACACGCACAATCTTTTTAACGTTTGACCAACTCGAGTCCCGGGAACCGAAGTTGCGCTCAAGCCCCAGCTCCTCGATCTCGGGGCTGTGCGAGTTTTTCGCTCCGCTCCATCGCCTGGCAGGTGCGGCTCTGCCTCCTACTCCTGCGGATTTCCACTTCAGACGCTTGCAGGCAGGGAGAAGCAGCCGTTCCGCACAGATGGGTAACGCTGCCACTTTCCCGCAGGATCAATGGGAGCAGTGTTTACCTTTGCTCACTGCCTCCTTCCCTTTTCCCGTTCTGCGCTTCGCCTGCGCTCGCTCACTCGTTCTCTGGGCCTTGCCGCAGCCGTCTCCATCTATGCTGTCCGCCACCGTACATCTGCTTCGTAAACACTCAACCCCCGACAACCGCTTAACGCAGAGCGAGCAACGCTCCCTTCCCCAGGAGCCTCTGCAAACAAAGACATTTTAATAATGCAGCCCAGACGATGCGCAAGATGCCATGTCGTCTCAGAAACTTCCCACCACTGCCCCCGCACCCCCCTACACACACGTACACACATGCACACACACACACGCGCGCGCACACACACACACGCCACCCCTCTCACAGAACCCACTCAGTGGTATCCAGTAGATTTTAATTAAAAGGATTTGATCCCCCGCTGCGCCCCCGTTCTCAGTAATTGTGAGAGCGTGCAGGTGTAAAGCAGAAGCGCTAGGTGAAATAATCAGCACCGCATGCAAAGGTGGGCTGAGAAGCGGCTCTGCTCTGAACGGAAAAAGCTGTCTGACTCGACCCCTCGTTGTTGAGTCGGTCACGAGTGTTTATTGGTTTTGTTACTGGTTGCACAGAGCCTGTAGAACACAGAGTCTGTTGAGTTTTTAAGAAGAGTTTAGTCAGTGATGCCATATTTGTCATTCTGATGCTGGACTCTAGATCTATGATCCTATAGAAATTGGTCAAGCTGTTTCAATTGAAGAGCCTGCTCAGTCTGAATGAACACGCATGCTGAAGGACTGCTGGTAGAGAAGCTTTATGTAGCATGTTTCCCATCTCATATTACTGAAACTAGCAAAGCTAACTGCGTGCCTTAATTTCATTCACCATTTGTGAACTGGCAGCAAGAGTGGGATCAGGTTTGAATTGACGCACAAACTTTTGATAATTATCACCAGCTTTGGGAACTGTATTGTTAAGTGATTATCTTGCACATAAAAACATCTAAGTTTCCACCCCAGGGCAAATGTTTTCAACGCACTGTACAATTGCATGTAAATGTCATCAATATTATTGTAATAGAATATTGATATGTCATGGGCCTGCAGTGGAAATTGCGCACAGCTTGCGCAGCTCAATCCGGAGCACCACTGAGAGTGACGTTGGCTGTTCACCCTTCGTTAAAGTATTAATTTCAACTAACGTGGTGGAGTATTCTGGAAGGTCTCCGTTGGGGTTTGTCCCAGCTGGAGTTGATTAGGGGCATAAAACAGAGTGTGCCCGATGGGACACCAAATCCTTCACACTGCTAGGGACCCAGCTGCACCCCCACACACCCCCACCCCCAACTTGTCAGAACTATGCAGACAGGTTGGTAGGGGACCGCAAAGCCGCAAATGTGACACCACCTCTCCAGCCCCCCTGCCCCTGCCTCATTGGCTGGCTCCCCCCTGGCCGCACCTCATTGGCTGGCTCCCCCCTGGCCGTGCCTCATTGGCTGGCTCCCTCTAGCTGCCAGGGGGCTCCTGGGAAATGCTTTCATGGCAGACGGATTTCAGCTTTTAAAGTTCTCTTGGCCACACTTCAGTTCTGACTCAGATCCTATAATCTACTGTTCTTTTAGTTGTGTCTTACTTCTTAATATTTAAAGTAGTTGACAACAAGTTTGTCTTCTCACCTGATATTAGGTTTGATATTCTGAGTCTTATATTAAGTTAAAAACAAAAAGCAACACTGTCCATGTAGCATCCGATCCTTGTCACAGCTATTAGCCCTCGTATTTATCTGCTTCACACACCGGCCTGTCTCAGCCTCCTGCAAGGCCTGTCACCCAAATCACCTGCTTTCTTCAGTCACTGCACTGATTATCATTAGCGCTGTTATGAAGAAACTGGCAGCACTGACGTTGAATCTATTCAAATGTTTCAAAGAATGATCTCTTGTTCATGCTCTCGGATAGATAACTCTGCTACGAACAAATTTGTTGTGAGCAAATCGCTGTTGCTCCTCTGGAACACAGCATACCCATTCAGAGCTATATGGTCTCACAATGTGCAGCTGCGGTGCAGCAATCGAGCTGTGACAGCAGGGCCAGACAGGGCGCAATCGAGCTGCGACTGCAGGGCCAGACAGGGCGCAATCGAGCTGGGACTGCAGGGCCAGACAGGGCGCAATCGAGCTGGGACTGCAGGGCCAGACAGGGCGCAATCGAGCTGGGACTGCAGGGCCAGACAGGGCGCAATCGAGCTGGGACTGCAGGGCCAGACAGGGCGCAATGGAGCTGGGACTGCAGGGCCAGACAGGGCGCAATGGAGCTGGGACTGCAGGGCCAGACAGGGCACAATCGAGCTGCGACTGCAGGGCCAGACAGGGCGCAATCGAGCTGGGACTGCAGGGCCAGACAGGGCGCAATGGAGCTGGGACTGCAGGGCCAGACAAGGTGCAATCGAGCTGCGACTGCAGGGCCAGACAGGGCGCAATGGAGCTGGGACTGCAGGGCCAGACAGGGCGCAATCGAGCTGGGACTGCAGGGCCAGACAGGGCGCAATCGCGCTGGGACTGCAGGGCCAGACAGGGCGCAATGGAGCTGGGACTGCAGGGCCAGACAGGGCGCAATCGAGCTGGGACTGCAGGGCCAGACAGGGCGCAATCGAGCTGCGACTGCAGGGCCAGACAAGGTGCAATCGAGCTGGGACTGCAGGGCCAGACAGGGCGCAACTGAGCTGGGACTGCATGGCCAGACAGGGCAAATCGAGCTGTGACTTCAGGGCCAGACAAGGCGCAATCGAGCTGGGACTGCAGGGCCAGACAGGGCGCAATCGAGCTGTGACTCTTGAGCCAGACAGGGTGCAATCGAGCTGGGACTGCAATGCCAGTCAGGGAATTCATTCTTTCATGTCATAGTTTGTAGTGAGCATTACTGTGGGCATGGCACACACCAAAGAGATGGCAGCGGATTCATGGTGTGACTGCAGTGAACCTCGACCAGGCAGAGATACGTGCTTTAATTGCATCTGAGCTCCACTCCCCCAACCCCCTCCCCCCCCCCCCCCGTGAGTGGATCAAGAGACACGCAGTAATAGAATGTGAGCCTCCTCGCCACATTCTTTTTGAGGCCATGTTATTCTAAAGGCTTCTGCAATCACTGCTGACAAGCCAACAATGCATCAAAGAAACGTACATCTGCCTGGACACACAAGTCACCATTACAGTGTTCCAGACATGGAGACAGCGAGAGTGTCTCGCACAGGAGAGCGGATTCAATTTTCTCATTTCGCTCCCCTTTTTTTCCCCCTCCCACTCCTGCCTGTTCTTCCTCACAGAGAGGGGTGGGAGTTTTAAAAGCTAAGACAAGGTAATGGATTTGAGGTGGTTCACATCTCTCTCTCTCTCTCTCACTCTCTGAAGAGTTGTAGATCCTGCTGTACTGCAGATTGAAACCTGATGAGACGTGGCACACCTGGATTACTAGATTAATTTCTGCTTTGTCCCACGGTGTTATGCGCTTCGCTGCTGAACACCGCTGGGTTTCGCTGGCGGAACTCGCAACATGTGAATTTGTCTCCCCCGCTGCTCATGGCTGTACTTTTTCTATTGAAAGGGATTGATTCAGAATCAAGCACTCACTAAAGAAACAGCAGAAGCCAATGTCTCTGTGAAGAGGCTCGCTGGTCAGACTTTATTTAATGATCAAGGTAAGATGGTCGACTAGCTTTGGCAAAGTTAGCCATAAACCAGGATAGAACCATCAAATAAATTTTCAGCATTAAGCTCTCGTATGGTTTGGTTCTCCCCAGTGATGAGTGTAGCTGAGAATGGTGACCTGAATGTACCTTTTCAGCATGTCTTCCTCATAGGGGCTTATAAATACCCCACTCCAAGCCCATACTCATTACACATCTTTCTGTGCAGACCAGGTTTCCCAGATACCCACATAATTTGTGGATGAAAATCATATCTATATACTGATTGAATTAGGTTTCCACATTTGGTCCTCAAAAAGACACTGACTGGGATTCATTCAAAATTGGTCTCTGTGTCAGGGGTACATGCAATTCACTCAAAACAGACTTTACATTACAACATAATTTTATTTCAGTATTTTCAAGCATTGAAATATAGTCTTTTCATTCTAAAAAGAACAGTATATGCTACTAGAACAAAGTCTGTTTAGATTGATTTGCCTATGCCCTGAAAGAGACTGAGAATTTCTGCCTCCATGCACCTCTCTGAAGGAAGGTCTTGTGTGGAGCAATAGCTACGAGTCACCTTTGTAAAATGGCATTAGGACACAGATATGCTTCACTGTTTGTAAAACAACAGACTGATAGATTTATTACTGTCATTCCACCTGCAGTCATTTAGTAAATGCCAAATTAGTGTGCAGTATCGTTTTGAAAATAACATGCCTCTTACAGACATTAATTTTAAATTATTACCATCTGCGATGAATACTGTTTGGCAGAAAAATTTATATTCAGCAAATCCAGTGGAATTTGTGTCTTTTAAGAGACAGTCTTGTGTGGAGCAGGGATGTTTTGGCCTTTGGCTGGAGACTCAGATCTTTTCGGGGAATTGAATTTGTGGGCTTCCACGAGTCCTAACTGTGTCAGCCTTACGCGAGCTGTATGCCATCTGAAATGCCCAAGATAGCCTGGGCAGATGAGCATTACCAGTAAAACTAGAAGCATGAACAGAATCAGGGTCTCTGGGTGGCTCACGACATAAGACGCACGTTCAGGAAGTATGTGTGAGCCCTCTAACTGGGTGCTTGAGGTCCCCGCCTCACTTTTACTGGTACTGGTTGCCTGAGGTCTGCATTGACAAGGCGACAACTGGCCTACTCCCACCAGGGAATGATAGGGTTAAGCCTGTTGAGTGTGTTAGTGTCCTCGTCTCTAGCATTACTCCTGCTTTGCCGGGTGCCTGGTAGTGTATGAACAAAGTACTTGCTGACTTCATGTTCCTGATGACATAAGGCAGTATGCAATGGCTGGTGCATCTGCAGTGTGGAAAGAATCAAGGGCTTGTCCTGATGCGGAATGGAGGAGTCGTGTTCACAGCGTCCTCATAATAAGGGAGAAGGTTGCTGTGGGAGGCTTACAAGTTCAGCCAAGTTTGGGGTGGAGCAAAAAAGCGGAGAAAGGGGGAAAAAAGAATGAGGCTGCCGGGTCCACTGAAGCCAGCCTGGCTCTCCTGGGTGGGTGCGACGTCTTATACTGCAGAATTGCTGTGTTTATGCTGTAGCCGCATTTTATTGGCCATTCATCCACACCAGAAAGGATTAAGCCAGAGTTTCTGTCTAGCTTCACTGACGACCCTGCTTGATCCTACAGGCGATGTTGAAACACAAAACTCAAGAACCTCTCGGTGACTTCCACAGGCTTGCAGAGCCAGATGTGTACGGCCTTAGAAAAACAGTCCGAGGTGCAACAAGGAAACCCTTTCCCATTCGAGTTTTCTCTCTCTCCCTCCCTCTCTCCCTCTCTCTGCTCTCAGACAGGCTGTGTGTTTGCCTGTCTTCCCCCCTCCCTCTCTCTGCTCTCAGGCAGGCTGTGTGTTTGCCTGTCTCTCTCCCTCCCTCTCTCTGCTCTCAGACAGGCTGTGTGTTTGCCTGTCTCTCTCCCTCCCTCTCTCTGCTCTCAGACAGGCTGTGTGTTTGCCTGTCTTCCCCCCACCCTCTCTCTGCTCTCAGACAGGCTGTGTGTTTGCCTGTCTCTCTCCCTCCCTCTCTCTGCTCTCAGACAGGCTGTGTGTTTGCCTGTCTCTCTCCCTCCCTCTCTCTGCTCTCAGACAGGCTGTGTGTTTGCCTGTCTTCCCCCCTCCCTCTCTCTGCTCTCAGACAGGCTGTGTGTTTGCCTGTCTCTCTCCCTCCCTCTCTCTGCTCTCAGACAGGCTGTGTGTTTGCCTGTCTTCCCCCCACCCTCTCTCTGCTCTCAGACAGGCTGTGTGTTTGCCTGTCTCTCTCCCTCCCTCTCTCTGCTCTCAGACAGGCTGTGTGTTTGCCTGTCTCTCTCCCTCCCTCTCTCTGCTCTCAGACAGGCTGTGTGTTTGCCTGTCTTCCCCCCACCCTCTCTCTGCTCTCAGACAGGCTGTGTGTTTGCCTGTCTCTCTCCCTCCCTCTCTCTGCTCTCAGACAGGCTGTGTGTTTGCCTGTCTTCCCCCCACCCTCTCTCTGCTCTCAGACAGGCTGTGTGTTTGCCTGTCTCCCTCCCTCCCTCTCTCTGCTCTCAGACAGGCTGTGTGTTTGCCTGTCTCTCTCCCTCCCTCTCTCTGCTCTCAGACAGGCTGTGTGTTTGCCTGTCTCTCTCCCTCCCTCTCTCTGCTCTCAGACAGGCTGTGTGTTTGCCTGTCTCTCTCCCTCCCTCTCTCTGCTCTCAGACAGGCTGTGTGTTTGCCTGTCTCTCTCCCTCCCTCTCTCTGCTCTCAGACAGGCTGTGTGTTTGCCTGTCTCCCCCCCCCCCTCTCTCTGCTCTCAGACAGGCTGTGTGTTTGCATGTCTTCCCCCCACCCTCTCTCTGCTCTCAGACAGGCTGTGTGTTTGCCTGTCTCTCTCCCTCCCTCTCTCTGCTCTCAGACAGGCTGTGTGTTTGCCTGTCTTCCTCCCTCCCTCTCTCTGCTCTCAGACAGGCTGTGTGTTTGCCTGTCTTCCCCCCACCCTCTCTCTGCTCTCAGACAGGCTGTGTGTTTGCATGTCTTCCCCCCTCCCTCTCTCTGCTCTCAGGCAGGCTTTGTGTTTGCCTGTCTCCCTCTAACAGGCATGTGTATCCAAGGCTTGCAAAAGGTCAAGGATTCATAACTGCCTGCAGACCCTCCTGAATATTAATGAGTGCCTTTGGTGAAAATGTATCAATAGGTCAGGGGTTATCGGCTGAAAGCATATGGGTAAACCTAATGTGATTAAGAATGCACATTATGTCCTGGTTTGTCAATAAGCAGAGATAAATACCAGCATGACTGTGGTCGAAAAAGAAAGAAGCTCACCAGGAGTGGGGAGAAGCAAGAGGTCGTAATGCAATCAGCCTGTTATTTTTTTCTGCTATCTGCATTTAACCAAGAGTTAGGGAAAAGGCCTTTTCCTTCAAATGGCCCTTAGCAATCATCTGTGTCCTATCAGAATATAATGGGCTGCAAAATTAAATAAAGAAAAATAAATCAAAATAATGACCACAAAAGCAACTTTGAAAGACGAGAGTCAGTCTGTGGAGGACGGCTCTGAAATGGCTTTGAGTGGGAACAGTGTCACATGCCTGCGTATCAGATTACATCTGGAAAAAAAACCCTGCATGTATGTCTCATTTCATTCTTCTGCTTTCAGTATTTTTAACAGATCAGTAGATCAGAAATCCAAAATGAATTACCTGTCAACGTGTGTTTGGTCACTTAACTCTCTCTAGACTGACTTAATTCGATTTGTCAGCAGATTGTTATCTCTAATGATCAGCACTGACTCACGTGATACATTTTATCAGTGAAAAGCAAGATTACTGAAAAGTCGCAGCTTACATGTCTGTGCTTGAGATGTGTATGTTGTATGTTTTTTGCACTGCATATCGTGGTTATCCTGTTCATATGTTGCATCTGTCCTAGTCCTTATTTTTTTAATAATATGCATATATGGCATGTTGTATATGAGAAGCGCGCCTTCTGTGCTTATGCTCTTCCTGTGCTGTACATGTACTGTGTGTGCCTTGCTTATTGTGTATATGCCTGGGTCCTGCTTTCCATATGTTGCACATACAGTTCAGTCTCAGTGGGCTGTACGTGGTGTGTTTGTGTGTATGTTTTTTCCGCACCGTTTGCTGCATCTGTCTGCACACCGTGGTTAGGGTGGATGAGTGGCTTCTGCCGCCGTCTTGCTGCTTCCTGCTGCCCTGGAGCTTCGGGTTTCCTGGGGTCTCCAGCTTGACCTCACAGTAAGAGTTCTTTACAGCGCTGATTGTTGACTGCAGGCAGATTGCAATGCGCACAATTAAGCTTAAGTGCATGATTAGAGCATGAGGCCGGATGCTGCTGCGTGCCTCTGCCCCAGCGCATAATGCTCTGGTTTGCATACAGACCCAATCTCGTCTTGTCTCTTCTTTATTGTGGCCACCTCTTTTCCTCTGTACGTAACATAAACTGCTCCTGCTGTTCTATTGAGCTGCTCCTCTTTAGCTGTGCATTGGTAAGTGCATGATACAACATGCTGAAAAAGCATGTGAAGGATTATTCCATTTGTTATGCCTAAACAGTTACCTTAGTATATTAGCTGGGGAGTTCTTGCACACAGAAGAAAGAGTGCTCAGAAAAACTAAATGAGTCAAAAGGAACATGATTGTAGATTGACTCTTAAAAAGTTGTGACCTACATGGTTGAATGATGGTGGATGGGGTTGGAAGGTCTGTATCTGATTGGGTCGTTCATTTGTTGTTCATTTGTGTCACTTGTTGTTCATTGGCTGGCCTCCTCCTTGGTTCACACAAAATAAATATTTTAAGATGTTTTGGTAAAAAAGAAAAGACACCCAGGATGGCAGCGGTGTAGGCCTAGAGTGCAAAGTTGACGTGATTCAGAAAAACCAGTCTGGCATGACTGCAGGGGAAGCATATGTAGCCTGCAATGGATGGGTCATAGTGTCACTATCGAGCCTACGCCACCCAACTCAAAACGCTCAACACCTTGCCAAAAGTATTCATCAGAACATGCTGCCCTTGTGTTTGTATGACATTGTGTCAGATGTGTTCCTCACTGAGAGTGAACACGGTATCCACGGTCTGTGTTTTGTCACAGTGTTCCTCACTGAGAGTGTACACGATATCCACGGTCTGTGTTTTGTCCCAGTGTTTCTCACTGAGAGTGAACACGGTATCCACGGTCTGTGTTTTGTCCCAGTGTTTCTCACTGAGAGTGAACACGGTATCCACGGTCTGTGTTTTGTCCCAGTGTTTCTCACTGAGAGTGAACACGATATCCACGGTCTGTGTTTTGTTCCAGTGTTTCTCACTGAGAGTTAACACGGTATCCACGGTCTGTGTTTTGTCACAGTGTTCCTCACTGAGAGTTAACACGGTATCCACGGTCTGTGTTTTGTCACAGTGTTCCTCACTGAGAGTGTACACGATATCCACGGTCTGTGTTTTGTCCCAGTGTTTCTCACTGAGAGTGAACACGGTATCCACGGTCTGTGTTTTGTCCCAGTGTTTCTCACTGAGAGTGAACACGGTATCCACGGTCTGTGTTTTGTCCCAGTGTTTCTCACTGAGAGTGAACACGATATCCACGGTCTGTGTTTTGTTCCAGTGTTTCTCACTGAGAGTTAACACGGTATCCACGGTCTGTGTTTTGTCACAGTGTTCCTCACTGAGAGTTAACACGGTATCCACGGTCTGTGTTTTGTCACAGTGTTCCTCACTGAGAGTGAACACGGTATCCACGGTCTGTGTTTTGTCACAGTGTTCCTCACTGAGAGTGTACACGATATCCACGGTCTGTGTTTTGTCCCAGTGTTTCTCACTGAGAGTGAACACGGTATCCACGGTCTGTGTTTTGTCCCAGTGTTTCTCACTGAGAGTGAACACGGTATCCACGGTCTGTGTTTTGTCCCAGTGTTTCTCACTGAGAGTGAACACGATATCCACGGTCTGTGTTTTGTTCCAGTGTTTCTCACTGAGAGTTAACACGGTATCCACGGTCTGTGTTTTGTCACAGTGTTCCTCACTGAGAGTGAACACGGTATCCACGGTCTGTTTTTTGTCACAGTGTTCCTCACTGAGAGTGAACACGGTATCCACGGTCTGTGTTTTGTCACAGTGTTCCTCACTGAGAGTGAACACGGTATCCACAGTCTGGGATTCCCTCTGTGGAAATGAGTCTGATTTTCACACGGGGTTTTTCCTGCTGGTTTAACTCCTAAAGGACTACCGTTACCAGAGTTTTGCCAGAATTTATTGGCCGGAGAAAGCATTCCTCTTGACGGGGACCCAGTTGGCATTACACTTATGGTGTACAGCAAATGGATTACAAGATCCACTTCCTCTCTAATTAGATGTAATTATTTCCTTTGGGGCACACCAGAGACGTACGTTTCCTCAATGAATTCAACTTGGCCCACTGTTGCCTTCATGCTTTCTTTTTAAAGGTATGTTGGCATGCAGTGCTTTCTGTAACCATGGCTCTCCATGGTTGTACCATAATAAATGGATCGCAATTAAGTACCCTGAGTGCATTCTCCCAGCTTAATTTTCTCAAGCTTAAAGTACTCAAATCCCCAGCTTACAGATAAATAGATTTTAGAAAAGTGATACAAATAAACCACCTTTACAAAATTGCTTTTTTAAATTCCTTTTTTTTTTTTTTTAATGTTCAGTCACAGCGTGATTTTGATCTTGATAATAGCCATCAAAATTTTACAATGATTTTTACCTGAATTCGTTTTACAGCTCAGCATGTAGTACTTGAATCGTGTTTTTGTTTCAGTGCTTGGCAGGTAATAAAATGTTTTATTTTAAAAGCTTTATTATCTAAAACACATTTATGAAGGACTGCCAGCAACATGTATTTATAATGTCCATTCATTCATGTGAATTTATCCCGTGTGTTTGTTGAGTTCATCATTTAGAATGATGATGGTATTATGATCCATTTAATATTCAGTCAAGCACAAGAGACTCTGAATACCCTCATTAAATTGAACAATCTTCACCAAGGTGTGTTTTTATATGTATGTTTATACACACACATTCTCACACACTCACACACAGACACACACACACTCACTCACTCACTCACTCACACACACAGACAAACACACTCAAACTCACACACAGACACACACACACTCACTCACTCACTCACTCACTCACTCACTCACTCACACACACAGACACACACACACTCACTCACACTCACTCACTCACACACACACACTTTTGCTGCTGTGTCCTTTTCTGGGTTTTCTGTTTCCAAGTTTACTGGACGTAGTTGTTTTAAAAACACAAAACAGGATCTCTGTTCTTTCATATATGTTAAAACCCCTGTGCATAGCAGAGTGACTGGAAATTCAATGTACCTTTTCTTCTGATGTCATTGATGTGGATATCACATGTACTGAGAGTGGGTGCAAAGCCAGAGAGAATGACAGAGTCAGTGAATGAATGAATAAATGAATGAACGGGTGAAAGGAAATGAGAGCGAGGCCTGTTGACCCCTCTGGCCTGTTCGGCTGCTCTGACACGGTGTAGCCTTGAAGTTGTTTTGTTACCTGCCTGGTCCGGGATCATTGATAATAGAATATATGCACAAGATAATCCATAAATCCATTCTTGTGCAAAGCCCTTAATTCAATACTCGACCTGACCAATAATCAATGGTTATAGAGGCCACTAATCAGGTTCTGCTGCATGGAGCCTTCCCCACTGGGGCAGGGTACCTGTGTGACTGGTTCTGCCATTAATGTACTGTTCAATATCCCGCACCGCACACACACACACGCGCACACGCTCACTCACCTACACACACACACACACACACACATGCTCACTCACACGCACGCACGCTCGCACCCACCCACGCACACACACACACAAAGGCACGCACGGTCACTCATATACACACACGCACACACATGCACATGCAGCACTGTACCAATGTACTTGTAGACAGTGCGGTGTTGTGGTAACCATGTTTTGCATGTTGCAGTACTTCAGTAACATGCATATTGCGGTGCTGTGGTAACCTTGTGTTGCATGTTGCAGTACTTCAGTAACGTGCATATTGCGGTGCTGTGGTAACCATGTGTTGCATGTTGCAGTACTTCAGTAACATGCATATTGCGGTGCTGTGGTAACCTTGTTTTGCATGTTGCAGTACTTTAGTAACATGCATATTGCGGTGCTGTGGTAACCTTGTTTTGCATGTTGCAGTACTTTAGTAACATGCGTATTGCGGTGCTGTGGTAACCTTGTTTTGCATGTTGCAGTACTTTAGTAACATGCGTATTGCGGTGCTGTGGTAACCTTGTTTTGCATGTTGCAGTACTTTAGTAACATGCGTATTGCGGTGCTGTGGTAACCTTGTTTTGCATGTTGCAGTACTTTAGTAACATGCGTATTGCGGTGCTGTGGTAACCTTGTTTTGCATGTTGCAGTACCTTAGTAACATGCGTATTGCGGTGCTGTGGTAACCTTGTTTTGCATGTTGCAGTACTTTAGTAACATGCGTATTGCGGTGCTGTGGTAACCTTGTTTTGCACGTTGCAGTACTTCAGTAACATGCGTATTGCGGTGCTGTGGTAACCTTGTTTTGCATGTTGCAGTACCTTAGTAACATGCGTATTGCGGTGCTGTGGTAACCTTGTTTTGCATGTTGCAGTACTTTAGTAACATGCGTATTGCGGTGCTGTGGTAACCATGTCCATGTCTACTTGTTGTTGTCAGGGTGCCCGGTATCACCATCGCCACAGATATCATCTGTGGCTTCCCGGGAGAGACGGACGCAGACTTCCAGGAGACGATGAAGCTGGTGAAGGAGTACCGTTTTCCCAGCCTCTTCATCAACCAGTTCTACCCCCGTCCCGGGACTCCGGCTGCCAAGTTTGAACAGGTTCCCGCCCATGTGGTAAGACACACCCCTCCTGTCTGTGAGCTTTGTTACTGTTTGATATGTCGCAGTGTGTCTCTGGGGCAGTCGTGCAATGTGTTTTTTGTCTCGTGCACTATGACAAGACTGAAGTACAGAAGGGATGCTTGCTAAATGCTGTGCTTGTATTTTTGTGTTTGTATGCTAATAGATTCCATATACATACATGCTGTCTTAATGCAAATACATATGGTAGGATTTTGTATATTTGTGTGTTTTTGGCATTTGTGTGCTGGTCATTTCAGCTCATGTGGTGTGTGTATGGGTGATCAGTGACTGTACCCTGTCAGCTTGACTGGGTCTGCTTTGTCCAAATATAGAGCCTTTAGATTGGTAAAACGTGTTAAGTTAGCGCTCTGTAATGGAGTCAGGTTGAGATAATGCATGTCACACACACACACACACACACTCACATAGACACACACTCTGTAATGGAGTCAGGTTGAGATAATGCATGTCACACACACACACACTCACACACATAGACACACACTCTGTAATGGAGTCAGGTTGAGAAAATGCATGTCACACACACACACACACACACTCACATAGACACACACTCTGTAATGGAGTCAGGTTGAGATAATGCATGTCACACACACACACACTCACACACATAGACACACACTCTGTAATGGAGTCAGGTTGAGATAATGCATGTCACACACACACACACACTCACACACATAGACACACACTCTGTAATGGAGTCAGGTTGAGAAAATGCATGACTCACACACACTCACACACACGCACTCTGTAATGGAGTCAGGTTGAGAAAATGCATGACTCACACACACTCACACTCTGTAATGGAGTCAGGTTGAGAAAATGCATGACTCACACACACTCACACACATGCACTCTGTAATGGAGTCAGGTTGAGATAATGTATGTCACACACACACACTCACACACTGACACACACTCTGTAATGGAGTCAGGTTGAGAAAATGCATGACTCACACACACTCACACACACGCACTCTGTAATGGAGTCAGGTTGAGATAATGCATGTCACTCACACACACTCACACACACGCACTCTGTAATGGAGTCAGGTTGGGATAATGCATGTCACACACACACACTCACACACACGCACTCTGTAATGGAGTCAGGTTGGGATAATGCATGTCACACACACACTCACACACACACTGACACACACTCTGTAATGGAGTCAGGTTGAGAATGCATGTCACACACACTCACACACACGCACACACACTCACACTCACACACACGCACTCTGTAATGGAGTCAGGTTGAGATAATGCATGTCACACACACACACTCACACACTGACACACACTCTGTAATAGAGTCAGGTTGAGATAATGTATGTCTCACACACACAGACACACACTGACACACACACACGCACACACACTCATACTCACACACACGCTCTCTGTAATGGAGTCAGGTTGAGATAATGCATGTCACACACACACTCACACTCACACACACGCACTCTGTAATGGAGTCAGGTTGAGATAATGCATGTCACACACACACACTCACACACACACTGACACACACTCTGTAATGGAGTCAGGTTGAGATAATGCATGTCACACACACACACACACTGACACACACTCTGTAATAGAGTCAGGTTGAGATAATGTATGTCTCACACACACAGACACACACTGACACACACACACGCACACACACTCATACTCACACACACGCTCTCTGTAATGGAGTCAGGTTGAGATAATGCATGTCATTCCGGTGCTCTTTATCAGACATGCTCAGCTCGGGTAAACGTGTTACGCTCGCCCAGCATCGCTGTTTCCCGTTGCTGCTCTGCACTCCTCCCTGGCTTCATGACGGAGCGTGCTTCTCATTGCTGCCCCTCTCAGCAGCAAAAACAAAAACTGTGTGTTTACCTCACACACTCCGCTCAAAGCTGGGGAATGGAAAGCCGGATTCGAGCCGCTCTGGGCCACGTGCCTCACATCTGCCGCCTGTGCCCTTTGCCATCTGCAGAGCAGATGCTGAGAAAGGGCCGTGATTGGGCTGTGCCCTGAACCTACTGAACGCATTAAGCGCACAAACGGTAACATTTGTGCTCCAGTGCCGGCTGGCAAATGTTTAGGCAAATGGGCTGTGCCAGCTTAGTAGAACGTAATAGGGAAACCCTTTTTTTAAAAGCAGGTTTTTTTGGGTAATGCTTTACCTATTGTTTGCTCAGCGATATCAGACCGTGTTGTGCAGAGAGCACCATGGTTTACAATGGTTTGCGTGCGGTCAGAAACACGAGCAGCGACTCCACCAGAGCAGTTGTGCTGCCTCTTTATTTGCGTGTGTGTTCTGTGGGTTACCCCTTGTGTGCAGTAACCACACAGAGTAAATCCAGGCCTATTCTCGCTGCAGCAGCTTGCAGTGGCTGTGAAAACGATGAATAGGGATCTTCTGGCAGGCTATGGGGCCAATGGAAAGAGCATCACTCTGAGAGGGTAGATTGTAAAAGTCCGCTGTGTCAGCACATTGAGCAATAGAAATTAGAATTAAAATAGAATGAAATGATAAACTGCCCACACATGAGGGGAACTTGGTTGTTACTGGCTGATTGCTGTGCGTGTTCATGTGTGTGTCGCTGGTTATCTGCTCTTTGAAATATGCACAAGCTCATCTGCACACAATACAGGAATGTCAAATACATGTAAGCACATACAGGCTTGAAGGGGGAATTTTGTGCTTTAGGTGGGTGAGTACACTGCATCAGCCATTGTTGTGCGGATTGTGCTGTTGTGAAGGTTTCGCCTGTCCAAACGATCTGTCTCCTGTCTCTGTGTCAAAAGGCAAGCTTAAGGAGCAGAAGTCTCCAGAGAATGTGACTGTGGCTTTCACCGGCGCTAAGTAGCCTAATGTTTATGTGCAAGTCTGGGCATTTGTAACACTGTTAAGGAACCATGTATGGAAATGTTGCCTGTCAACGAAAGAGGAAAAAAGCAAAAAAGCCCAAAAAAAAAAAAAAAAAACTGTTCCATTTCTGTCAAGATTTTCAGTGAGTACAACCCTGTGTGATTTCCAGCTTTTGAGGATTAATACCTTCAAAGACTGTGTAGTACTCCTCCACTGTATATCAGAAGAAAAATTCATGGTAATTAATATGCACTTCTTTCCCGTGAATTTTGAGTGGATTACTTAAAACTAGAAATTATTTCCTTTTCATCTTCTCCTGGAAGGAACTGAATCATTTTCTCTCTTTTATGAATAAAATAAGATATTTAGTAGTTGTCCAGTTAAATGGGAGGAAAGCTTTCATTCTGTGAATGAATGTTCACTCTCAGACCAAGGCTGAGAAAATACCAGCCATCTTAGATAACTAAATCTCTATGTTTAAACTAATAAAAGGCATAATTTTTATTTAGGAATATTCTTTTAAAGGCTTGCACCATTTCTTTCGGCACATCAGAAATACTTGATGGCACTTGCTTTTTAGTTTTTCTGTAGAATGTGTTTTCTATATAATGTTGTATTTGTGACAGTGTTTTTCAGGTAAGATTAGGAAGGATTACAAACCATAGATGTGTGTTTTGTGAGGGAGGGCAAACTGGGAAACGGTGGCCACTGGAAATTGTGCTGGTTGTTGTCTCAGGGAGGCAGCAAACTTCGTGGGGACCGGGAGAAAGCCACTCGTAGCAAAATGCCGCCATGGTGTCGGGTTACGGAAAGACAGCGCTGAATTGGATAAATGCTGGCGCTCTGGACTGTTTTAGGCATGTTTTGTGTTTGTCCAGAAACGCTAATGCTACCACTGGGGATTTACTGAAAACTCCTTGGCCATTGTTCAGAGAGGACAAGATCCAGCTGTATATGTCAAATAGAATGTTAAACTGCTATTTTTCCCTGTGTGTGTGTGTGTGTGTGTGTGTGTGTGTGTTTTGTAGCTGATCCATAATGAGCCATATACCATTTTGTGTGTCCAGAACATTTTACAGTATGTCAATGTAATGGTGGTTTCAAAGATGTTTGATATTTTTCGTGATCAACATTTAAAAGAATACTATCAAAATTCCAGGCAGACGATCTCCATCTTTATTACCTGATAACGACAAGGACCTGGTTGATGAAGGTGTAGAGTCCTTGGCGTGATTACTCTTCATTATGTAATGCAGGTGCTGACAGATGTCCCCCAGATGTGATTGCGTTATGAAATATCCTAAAGATGGGACCCAACTGAAACAATTAGGGAGACTGATGAAGCTAAAACTATTAGAGGAAGACTATGCTTTGTGTGCAAACCCCCCAAGGGCCTTCGCTTGCCTGTATTCATCATCCCTATATCAGCATTCTTCCTTTCTTTGTACCATTTTTGTTGAACATGTTTTCAGAAAGCTTAAATAATAATTTTGCATAGAGGAAAAGCAGTAAAGATGAGAAAATTTTTATTAGCAATGTTTCATTAGTATGAGGTGCTGCAGCCAGAGACCTGTCTCCTTTTGCTCCTGCATACATTGACAGATAAATTTCTGTCTACCTTCCCAGAGCCTCTGTCATGAGGCAGGATTCACTGGACCCTTTTAAAAAAAACTTTCTAAAAATAAAGTTCCCTTTTTCCTCTCAAAGCAGTGAGAGAGAGCACTGCGGGGTGAAGGGAGGCACCCCCAGCACTTCTGTGAGGAATGCATACTTGTCGCTCACATTTCTCTTACTGAGGCCATTTAAAAATAGTTTTTCTTCTTTTTTTTTTCTTCACACTTCACATTGCACATTGAGGTTTTTGGACGTACTTCCCCTCTCCCCCTCCCCTAGTTTATTTCTCTCCTAAACCTGGAAAAGCCTTTAAAGCCACAGCTTTGCCTTTCTGCTTCTGTGATGGAAAGTCACCGTTGATGTGTTTGCTTAAAAAAAAAATCCATTCATTTTGATGTGTGTGTGTGTGATTTTATATCTTCTATATATATGAAGAGGGGTCTTCCTCTCCTGGCCTTTATGTGCCTTTTAAGGTTTAACACATAACGTATTCAGTCATGCCTTTCATCAGACTCAGATATCAATCATGCATCATGGAGTCTTTCAATAAGTTCATGTAAAGCATCATTTTTTCTTGACACTTGACAGAAACTGTTGGGTATTGGCAAACATTGAAAAAGGGGCTGTATCTGTGTAAATGTTATGTGGGTACCGGGGTGCTTGCTTGTTTTTTTGTCTGGAGCTCAGAATATTTTCAGTGTCATCTAATGGCCATGTTCCCCCATGTTCTGAAGATCTCTTAGGCAGTTTGATGCCATTCCCACAGGGCCATAAGTCATGCTGCACTTAAAGGCTGGTTTTTCAGTGTGTAGAACAAGGCTGTCTTTGGAAAGACCGTAAAGTTGTCATCACCCAACACTTCAGTCACACTTTAGTCTGACTCTCTGTGAAGACACAGGGAGAGGCTTGTCCCGGGGCCTGGGGGTTTTTTTTTGAAGCCCGCTCATGAGCGAGACTCTGAGGATTCAGAGCACATCCTGAGGGGGACTCTGCTGTCCTCAGAAACCCGACGCATCACCAGGACTCCAGCAACAGCAACTCTGCTTTTGGACCTTTTTTAAAACTGATACCAGTGTCCATGCAGGGATTTGAGAGCCTTGACTTTTATTTTATGTGTTTGGTCATACTGTCAGAAAACCAGTGTGCTTTAGCTCAAACCTTGTGTTAAGAAAATCAAGTTTTTTTCAAGGTTGTGTTTTCCCCACTTCCAAGTATTTTTCCACTCAAGATCAATATATCATATACAAAAAAGTATTAATTAAGATAAAAAATGGTAACCTCTTGTACTTGTAACTTATTTCTGTGTCTGATTCTGTATTCTGATTGTGTGTTATTTTGCAAGTGAATACCTCTCTTGTTTACATCAATTTTTCCTGATATTCTTTTGTCTTAAATATCAGTTTTTTTTTCTTGTGTGACAGGCAGTGTGTGCACGCATGCATGTGTATATACCCATATGTGTTAATTTTGGGATATAATTTTACTACAGGATGGGTAAGTCCCCATAGTGCCCTCTTGTTTAACAACGTAAGTACTGTTTTGACCACTGAAACTGGGAAATTTACTGTACAATGTAATCAAATATTGTAATAAGTAGCACCGTTTGTAGAGTGTTCATGTTTACTTGGAAAAACATGAATGAAAATAGGTCACATCAACACGTGCTGTTTAGTTTTCTTGTTGAGAGAGGCTTTTGCTGGGGAAAATAGTGGTTATTATCTTACATCAAAACCAAGAGCTGCTCGTGGTGAGTGCAGCTGTAATGATTGCTTGGAAGTGCTGCCGGTTCATACTGGCCAAGCTCCCCGGCCAGCCGTTCCTCAGGCCCTCTCTTACCCTCACATGGCCTTGCATCACCAGCATATCCCAGAGTGCACTTCTGTGCCTTCCCAGTATTTGTACTGAATCTAGCGCTGCTGCTCAAGTGTGTATGCTGTAATGGGCACAGGGCCTCAGGTTCATTAGCTCAATTTTGCATTGCATAGGAAATGGCAGCAGTATGCAAGCGAAGGGTCCCATGTTGTTCGTCCCTTTCAAAAAACCCTGATGTCTGTGGTGACCATAACAACCTACTGTCTCGATCAGTCTCTCCAAACACTTGCTCAGTTGCTACACCACCCGGTCGGGCAATGGGAGGGCAATGCAGACTTCAACAGGCCCTAACATGTACCCTGGAGGAACATTGTTATTGCTGTTTACAGCGCTAAATAATGCATCAGCCAATATACCAGACCAGTTGCTTCTCAGTCGCTCGCCAGAGAAGATGTAATGTTCTCTGCCTTCTCTCCCAGCTCACAGTGCAAGCTGTGATACTGTGAAACTCCAAACTATATTGTCATCTCAGCTCCTGCTGTGACCTAATGTGTTCACAGCTCAACAGGTAGACCTGCAGTGGCTGGCAGACTGCACCTGAGGGTGTGAGGATATGTATGTGCCAGTCGCTAAAGACAGGTGAGGACCCACACAGCTGCATAAAGCTATCAAAGCTGAACACACTGACATGGGCAAACAAACACACGCAGCAGAAAACAAACAAATGAATTAAGGCTTTTCTTTCATCTTAAACAGAGTATTTTTTTTCTTCTACTACACAGTCCCATACATCAGCACATCAACCAGTTAATGGAAAGGTAACACAAAAGAGCACACACAGTTTGTTTTCCCACGCCAGCCAAAAACACAGCAGATGGACAACTTTGGAGGCGTGATCGTTCATCATCGCCACGGTGACAGACGCACGCGGCATGGGGATGTTGAAAATTGCGGAACCACACTATGAAATTAACCCCTCCTCTTGACGACACTTTCACACTGACATGAGCAGTCACGTAAAAACACAGCTGACAGGCCACAGCATAAATCAATCATTGTGACTGTTTTAGGATGTAATTCTGTGTAGCTTATCTTGAAAAATATTTCAGTCATCTTAAAGTTCAACATGGTATGGAACTGAAAGAACCCACCCGCACTGAGAAATGGTTTGAACCTCGTAATGACGTTTATTCACAGGTTTCTCTGTTGCTCTGAGGTCAGTGTTCTTGATTAAGTCCCGTGTTGGGAAATTGTTTGTTGTTATTTTTGGAACCAGTGAGCATGTCCAACAGTGTTTTTTTTTCTGTGAAGTTGGACCTACAAGGCAGCCAAATCAATGTCAGCCAGAGATAAGACACAGCGCCGGCCCAAAGGGTCATCGAAGGGCGAGGGAGCGAAGCGTGAGGTCAGCACAGGGCTCGAAGCGCAGAAAATGAAAACCTTTCCCCGTGTTTCTGCTGACTGGAGCACGCTCTCAACCTGATCAACAGGCAATTTAGGGTGATTTTGGTGGCAAATCTATAAGCAGCCATGAAGGTGTCTGGGGGTTTCCATGTGTCCCATCTGCCCTTGGACAACGTCTTACAGAGTGTGAGAGTCAGCATGTGGGGGGGCAGGGGGTGTCTGAGGTGGCATTTCCAAATGAAAAAGCACTTATTTAGCTTATCGAGATTATTTTCTTCTGTTCCCCGGGTGTTCCATAGCCGGGCCAATCTCTGGACCTCACTTCTGATTGGCTGAAATATTGAGTCTCCCAAGGTCAGTCTGAGGCTCATCTTTTTTGATCAAATTTCTGCTGCTATTTTTCCCCCAGAATGAAGATATGTGATTTGAAGAAAAATAAATGTGTTCTCTTAGGGCCGGTTGCCGGGTTATCACCTTGCCAGCAACCTTCCTTCCATCCCCTCTCTCATTCTTCTTCCCTTCTCTCCCTCTCTCCCTCTTTCTGTCCGCTGAAATCAAAAGGCCAGGAGGCATGATGTTTGGAATGGGATCTGGACGATTGGTGGAGTGGATGGATTCAGCCGCCAGAGTTGAATACCATGCTGTTTCGTTTCGGTTGTTGTTTTTTATTTTATTTTCAGGGTTATATTTTCCCCTCCTCCTGCTCTCCCACCCCACCCCCCGTCTAAGGGGTTCACCCTTCCCCCCACCCCCCTCGGCGGCGTGCATGGCCGCACCTCGCTGTGTTATTGAGCGAATCCTGCAGGGACCCCATCGTCAGCGCTGAGGAGTCAGAACCCGGGGCGCTGCGCTCATGTATCCCTGCAACTCAGCAAACGTGTGCGGACAGATCACTGCAGGTGATGGAGGGAGGCAGGCAGAAAGAGGGAGACAGAGCCCCAGAGTAAAGCAGAGAGCGATGATGAGAGAGGCTGCAATCGCAAGGGCGATGATGGGCGATCATTAGCAGAACCTGCACTGCCTGCCTCTCCAAAGGAGCACAGAAAAACAAACCCTGTCTGTCTCGCGCAGAATAAGAATGCTTTTGGATGGTACTTCTCTTAATCTGGGATTCGGCAGGGAGAGAGGGATGGACAGAGGGAGGGAGAGTGGGATGGACAGAGGGAGGGAGATTGGGATGGAAGAACACGGAGGGTATCACGTGTGCACGTTTTATGCTACGAAAGTTCAGCCGTTCTTGAGGGTGAGACGCAGGTTTTTACTTTGGAATGGAAGGCTGTTTTTGTTTACCCCAGCAGCGTGTGCAAAGCAGGGCTGTTTCAGGGACTTAAGCTCCCTGAGGCACCGAGGCTGAGTGAAGATCCTTTCAGCCACACACAGCCTAATCAATCTTATAATTAGTGTTCTTATAACCTTCTCAGTTTCCTGTAAGTGATTGCGTTAAGTGCCATCATATATTAACTCAAATCTTTTGGTTTGCATTTCATTATATTCTAAGAACAAGTGGAGCTGAGCAAGGCTGTTGGGAGAAGGCGAACGCGGTCAGAGATAATTCCTTCCATCTCTCTACCCTAATATTTGCATTAATTATCTGTTTCAGTTCACCATCATGTCAATCAGCAACGTAACCTTTTTTTTCATTTTCAGGAATGAAAATCTAATGAAAAGTAGGTTATGGCATTTTGAAAATGACTTTGCGCGGAGATGAATCTCAGTTCTATTTCTCACTCTGTGTTTTTCAGAAAAAACAAAGGACGAAGGAGGTCTCTCAGCTGTTCCACTCGTACAATCCATACGACCACAAGGTAAGAGCTGTGCATTGGCTTGTGTTTGGTGTCATGGGCCTGGGGGTGGGCCTGTGTGTGGTAATGTCCGCCATACCTCTTGATCGTGTGAGGCTGGCCCCACAGCCCCTCTTCCCCATGGCCCATGGATAAATAACCAAAGAGGGGGTGCGTCCGTGTTCTCGGCCAGGCTGCTGAAGGGGACAGCAGTCAGGATAAGTAGACCTGATACATACCCTTGTGGAACACCATTACTGTTGTGCTCCATACCGCACTAAATAATTAATCAGCCAATTAGTGAGGCCTCTGGACCATGGAAGGAAGTTTTGAGGCCAGTGGATTTTTTTTCCCTCAGCATTCTTGGTCTAGCTACTGCAAGAGCACAGAGCACTGAGCCTGAAGGGCATGGCCTTAAATCCAGACCTGTAACTCACCTGAAAAAGGCATGACAGGTATTTCAGTAAAACCTGTGGTGGTTGTTGCATTGGAGGATCTTCTGTGTAAGAGTTTGAGTTTAGCGTTTCTTGTCTTGACGATCAGAGCAGTGGCAGTGTCACTTGGATTCACTGAGGGTGTGCAAGCGGGCTGTGTTTTGCCACGGTGGTGTGTGAAATGTTAAATGTATATAATTATAAAAAAGGAGGTCTGAAGCGATGTCCTCCAGAACAGGAAGCCTCGTAAGCAGCGTAGCTCATTTTAATGACATCATTAAATTTTCAGCATTGGCGAGCACTCTCAGCTCTCTCTCCCTCCAATAAAAACCTTTGTCATTCCTGCGAGCTGTCCTGGAATCTGCTCTGCTCAACAATTTCATAGTCCCACAACTCCTTTTGAACTAATTACCGCTTCCTAGTGTAATCAAGGCAAATTGAATTGCCTATTAAAAAAAGTGAATGAAGCTCTTTAAAAAGGTATTATAAGCCCAAGAAAGATTATGGCACTTCCACAAAAGGAAGAGACTTCATTAAGGGGTTGACTCGGAGTGCCGTTTGGTGTATGTGGGCATGTGTCTGATGTTTTGTGAATGTCATGGCTGGAGATGTCGTATAACCTGACCCACATTCCCAGAAGGCACTTAGAGGTACAAGTGACAGAGGCTCTCATTCAAACATGCCTGAGGTCATACATGACCCTGAATATCTTATTTGACCTTATTGGCTGGAGAGTTGAATGAAATTAGCCAACAGAAATGCATCATGTGGGTGTGTTGTCTCAAGTAGTGGTGAAGAACCCAGACATTTTTTTTCCCCTTCCTGGCGCTCATTAGGACTCTGTAATTGTTTTCCAGGCGAAGCAGATTTGAATATGTGATTGAGTGCGTAGGCAGTGAGGCACGCTTATTGAGACAGCCCCCACAGCACCCTCAAACTCCTGGAGCTGCAGTCCCCATCATCCAACACCACCACGCCATGGCAAATTCATTACCTGCAGCTTCAGTTCATTTGTTTGGCTTTTTCATAAATGTGAAACATGCATACATCCTATCTTAACAAATGAGTCCATTTTAAACCTGTCTTTTCCCCAGTCAAAATGTATTTATGCAGGATAAGGAATTATCACGCCTATGCTGCCTATGCAGATTATCCTGGTGTTAAAATAAATATATTATTTTTAAAAATTAAAATATAAGAATAAAAAAGTAAGGCAAGTCATTCCTAATTATTTAAATCTACTCATGAGAATCCACCGTGTTTACAGCCAAATGTGACATGTACTGACGCAACACTCAGAATGTACATTGCAAGTTAGCTGGGCAAAACAGTCTAGCAAAAATGTCTCTGTCGAAGGAAAAATTGATACAGAAAATTGTGTTTTCAAAGAAGAACGGCCCAGAAATGTTCTCCTGTCTACTTTGTACTGAAACAGTCACTGGCATAAAAGAATACATAGAACATTCAACACATCCTATCCTAAGAAATTAAGGGCCAGAGGGAACATCCAGAAGAAATAATGAACGATGGAGGCAACATATGCTCTGTTTCAGCTGAAAAAGAGTTGTGTATGTTTCCTTCATAAAGTTCTGGAAGTTCCTTTTTGTGCCCTGCCTATTTATTTTAAAGGCAGTGTGAGCAATAATATCACACACAGCTCATGCACAACCCCTGTTGTCTCCCAAAAAAAATACATAACAAAATATTCAATTCTGCAGTGCTACAACATCCAGTATGATTACGCATATCAGTAAGCCTAGATGGTTTGACAGCATTCAATTCTTTACCCCATCTTATAGATTTGACATAAAATTAATACAACTGGAGAACAGTATTCAGACATTTTCATTCTACTCTACTTGGGGATGGGGTGGGGCCAGTTAAAACTGGCTGGCGGGCTGCCAATTGATGATCACTGAACTACTGCATGTGTTTTAACATTGCTTTTTACTTTTAATAATTTTAATATTAATGGAAAGATGTTAATAAGAGCTAAAGCTGCAATGATAAGTTCCAGAATCTGAGACCTGTTATGATCGCTTATGATTTTTTTGTTTTTATTTTACCTAAATAACAATGTATTATGGAATTTGAAGAGCTAAAAATTTGAATACCTAATACAAACTGCACAAACAGAAATTTAATACAAACTGCCAAAGATATTAATCATTTGTATCCATGTTGCTTTGCAAGAAGAACTTCCTAGCACTTTGAACCTGCAGGCCTCATGGGGCTTTAAGCGGTATGGCAGAGGAGCGGATACTAATCGAGTTGAACATTAAAATCAGCAGAACGCCCACCCAGTGCAGTCTGGGAAAAAAAATCCAGCCTGGTCTCGGCATCAATTATGCAGATGAGTGGCTCAAAGGCGAAAATTGCTCTCCCCAAATCCCCACCTCTCTGTCCATCACAGTCAGCGCTTGCAAAAAAAAGAGGAGGGCAGAGGCAGGGGTGAAGTTCGTTAAATTTGATGGCTCTACCAGAAGACGCCACCCTGCGAGCGCCTGCACCCCTGGCCCATTGTTTCGCAGTGCCCAATCAGAGACTATCCTCCAGGAAGAGCTCTGCCAGCACACTGCTCACATGGTGACCGCGGTAACGCCATGTCCCAGCCAGCCGGGGCCCGCTCCCCCAGGTGGCACGGCGGGTGGGCAGCCTGTCATTACGCCAGAGGGTGTGATAATGCTGGCCTTCACAGATCCGATGTGGGGACTAATGAATACGCATTCATTTAATAATTCCTCTTTATTGATGCGTGGGCCGAATGCCGTCTGCTTGTGATAATTTGGCAGTAAGTGTTTGATATTGACATCTTCATGGGCTCTGTCTGCCCTGCCATGCCAAGGAAGCCTGCAAAGGATTTAAAGTCAAAGTGTCTGAGTGCTCTGGTAAGAGCTGTAGCACTGTCTGAGTGACCCTCTCCTGTCTGGAACCCTGGCTTTAGTGGGAGGGCTGGGAGACTGATCTGACTGAGTCCCTGTCTTCTATAGGCTGAGCTATTTTGATGATGTTCTGTACATTTTTTTTTTTGTTTTTTGTTCCATGCTTTCCTCTTCAGGAAGAAGATGCCAAATAAATTACCCTGAAGAAAATATGCTATTTTAAACATTTTATTTCCCCCCACTTTTTTGTTACTTTGCTACTTGGCAACACACTTGATTTCAGAACCTTCCTAATTAAGAACGCTGAGGAAGAAGCACGAGTTCCTCCCACACACAGAGACTGCGAGAGTACAGGTGTGTTAGGATGGCTGGTCCAGCTCTTAGGAGAGTGAAAAGGACGCAGCGTGTTCTTCAGGCCAACACTCATCCAATTCCAGGAGCTCATCTCGCCTGTTTCTCCTCTTTCTCCATTATTCTCGTATTTTCTGTTCTTACACAGGATGGCATCATTCTATTTATTTTATTGTGTAGCTTTTGACATATCTGTGTTGAAGCTTTCTGTGAAACCATGTTTAGTTTGTCTCTGTGCTTGGAGATCATTCTCACTTGTCTGTATCACACTATAGATTTTAATATCTTTCAGACTTTCTGGTTAAATAAAAGGTCAAATTACTGGAAAATCCCAGCTGCCAGGCGAACTGGATACACTCAAACACTTGAGATTTTGTGGTCATTTTGTTGATTGGTAATGACCAGTACCTGATTAATGTGTAAATTCCTCATGATGCTTTCAAACGGCTTCTTACTATTTTATTTTTTTTAATATACTTAATAGCCTTTGAAGTACCCTTTCATGACAATTACCTTATCCCAACTTCATATCAGAGCACTCCAAGAGCAGCCTGTTGGATATAAGTGCTTGTGATCTCAGCAAGAGATGGCACCACATTGAAGACTGAAACACAGCAGTTCTGTGGCATAATAAGGCCGGATTGCCCACAGATCAGCATCAGCCTGATAACCCCCCCCCCCCAACTCCCCGGGGGCCCGGTTTCCGTGGTAATTACATCACGCAGCATAGGTTGTCCATGGCCGTTACTGCGAGCAGGCCTCCTAATGTGAGCCCAAAGGAAGCCTGGCCATAAATAAGAGCTGACTCGACTCCTTGTGCTTTTCAGACACATAAAAAAAGACGTCAAATGGGAAAATCCTTATTACTCTTTTGCCATTTGCTGTTAATGTTGTACCACAAATTAGAAGCCCCGAAAACATCTAAAGTCGTTGTGGAAATAATTAAAGAACAATTGCAAATTGCTTTGTAAATCACATTTATGGTCATTGCAAAGAGGGAAAATAACCCAGTGTGCTTAATCTGTCCATGTATGCATGTGTATGTATGCATTCATATACATGTACATATTACTGAAAATTCAGGCAAAGCAGGCCTCATTCCACAGTGCCATTTAAGATTCCCACACACCTGTAGGAAATCAAAGCTTGCTATTGTCTCCTGTCTCTCGCTATCTCTCTCGTCATGCAATTTAGACTTTCTGAGAATCAAGGAAAAGCATGGTAAGAAACGGCCAAAGCACGGGCAGCTTCATTAAGCCAATTGACATTCATCATTACCAGGCTGGTTGTCAGGAGACCTGCTGTGAAAGTCACAGGCTGACACTGCGTGCAGTCACTGTACACAGACTAACACTGCGTGCAGTCACTGTACACAGACTAACACCGCGTGCGGTCACTGTACACATACTAACACTGCGTTAGGTCACTGTACACAGACTAACACCGCGTGTGGTCACTGTACACAGACTAACACTGCGTTAGGTCACTGTACACAGACTAACACCGCGTGCGGTCACTGTACACAGACTAACACCACGTGCGGTCACTGTACACAGACTAACACCGCGTGTGGTCACTGTACACAGACTAACACTGCGTTAGGTCACTGTACACAGACTAACACTGCGTTAGGTCACTGTACACAGACTAACACTGCGTGCGGTCACTGTACACAGACTAACACTGCGTGCGGTCACTGTACACAGACTAGCACCGCGTGTGGTCACTGTACACAGACTAACACCGCGTGTGGTCACTGTACAAAGACTAACACCGCGTGTGGTCACTGTACACAGACTAACACTGCGTTAGGTCACTGTTCACAGACTAACACCGCGTGCGGTCACTGTTCACAGACTAACACCGCGTGCGGTCACTGTACACAGACTAACACCGCGTGCGGTCACTGTACACAGACTAACACCGCGTGCGGTCACTGTACACAGATTAACACTACGTGCAGTAACTGTATACAGACTAACACCGCGTGTAGTCACTGTACACAGACTAACACTGCGTGCGGTCACCAACCGTGCGGTTGCTTTCTGAGCTTGCCACCCAGCATTGACCACAAACAGTACTGTCACTGAGCGACACGAGGCCCTATCCCTCATGGGATGTTGGGGGACATTGAAGAATAAAATGGGGGAGTAGAATGAGAACTACATTTGCTGTCACATAGATTATGTGGAAAATGCTGCTTCTGTCAAAGAAAATCATGCTGAAATAGCCAGTGAAAGCATGATTGCTATCAACACCATATCATCATTTCATTGCAAACCATGCAATTTCAGTCAAGTATCACAGTGTACTGGTCAGAGAAAAATTGTAAGCTCAAAAAAAAAAAAAATAATTTTCAAGTTGTTTCTTATACTTGACAGCCTTCTCTGTAAGTGTGGGTTAGAGTTATAGTTCAGATTAGTTAGTCTGCAAGTATGTGTGAATAACATTCTTGCTAGGTTTGGCCATAGCTTGATTCCACTCATTACTAGTTGTACTGGTTATCTTGATCAGTCTATGGAAAGTCTATCAAGTCAGGAAAGAAAGAAGTCTCTCAAAATAAAGTTCCATTTATTTTTTTCGTGAATATAATGCTGCTTTTCATTACCCAGTTCACACAAAAACATTTTGTGAAACAGGAAAAATTTGCATGAACTGATGCTTGGCACCCACACACCCCCCTGCTGTTGTGGGTTTACACGAGGGCCAGTCACAACCGATCAGCTGGCGCACACCCACTGTCCTTTTAGCCACATGCTTATTCCAAATTGTTTTTTTTCCATGTTTCTGCTGTGCAGTGGCTAGCGTACCCTGATGTGTTTCTGTTGTGCAGTGGCTAGCGTACCCTGATGTGATTCTGCTGTGCAGTGGTTAACGTACCCTGATATGATTCTGCTGTGCAGTGGTTAACGTACCCTGATATGATTCTGCTGTGCAGTGGCGAAAGTACCCTGATGTGATTCTGCTGTGCAGTGGTGAAAGTACCCTGATGTGATTCTGCTGTGCAGTGGCTAGCGTACCCTGGTGTGATTCTGCTGTGCAGTGGCTAGCGTACCCTGATGTGATTCTGCTGTGCAGTGGTTAACGTACCCTGATGTGATTCTGCTGTGCAGTGGCTAGCGTACCCTGATGTGATTCTGCTGTGCAGTGGCTAGCGTACCCTGATGTGATTCTGCTGTGCAGTGGCTAGCGTACCCTGATGTGATTCTGTTGTGCAGTGGCTAGCGTACCCTGATGTGATTCTGCTGTGCAGTGGCTAGCGTACCCTGATGTGATTCTGCTGTGCAGTGGCTAGCGTACCCTGATGTGATTCTGCTGTGCAGTGGCTAGCGTACCCTGATGTGATTCTGCTGTGCAGTGGCTAGCGTACCCTGATGTGATTCTGTTGTGCAGTGGCTAGCGTACCCTGATGTGATTCTGTTGTGCAGTGGCTAGCGTACCCTGATGTGATTCTGCTGTGCAGTGGCTAGCGTACCCTGATGTGATTCTGCTGGGCAGTGGCTAGCGTACCCTGATGTGATTCTGCTGGGCAGTGGCTAGCGTACCCTGATGTGATTCTGCTGGGCAGTGGCTAGCGTACCCTGGTGTGATTCTGCTGTGCAGTGGCTAGCGTACCCTGATGTGATTCTGCTGTGCAGTGGCTAGCATGCACTGTGTAAGATTCTGGTCCAAATACCTAAAAACAGTACACCCAGTACAGCATAAGAGAGCACTGATCATCCCGCCAAAGGTATGCAAATACCTGTATTCATTTGTCTAGATGGCCTTATTGTAGCCACAGCTCTGCTCACAGATGTCAATTGTCACTTGGGCTGCAGCTAGATGTAGGCAATTGATACTTCTAAAGAAACCGGTGATGGGTGATTGAGAGCTGTTCTGGCTAGGGAAGATAATCCAATGATCACACCTACTGTATTCAACCACAGGTACTACCCTCACTAGACCAGTGATGGGAGGTTGATGGTTATTTCATTATCCAATCCTGATCAAAGCTATGTATCTGTATAAAGAAGGCTTTCACTGAGGGCTCAGGGTTCATTTTGACTCCGATGAACCCAGAGTGCGTTTCACGTATTTCTGACAACTGCCGTTCCTGTAAATAAAGAAGTCTTTACTAAGAAGATCGGAATTGCGCCTTTTTTTTTCCTTACAACTGATATGATTCTGCTGGGCAGTGGCTAGCGTACCCTGATGTGATTCTGCTGTGCAGTGGCTAGCGTACCCTGATGTGATTCTGTTGTGCAGTGGCTAGCGTACCCTGGTGTGATTCTGCTGTGCAGTGGCTAGCGTACCCTGATGTGATTCTGTTGTGCAGTGGCTAGCGTACCCTGATGTGATTCTGCTGTGCAGTGGCTAGCGTACCCTGATGTGATTCTGCTGGGCAGTGGCTAGCGTACCCTGGTGTGATTCTGCTGTGCAGTGGCTAGCGTACCCTGATGTGATTCTGCTGTGCAGTGGCTAGCGTACCCTGATGTGATTCTGTTCTGCAGTGGCTAGCGTACCCTGATGTGAATCTTCTCTGCAGTGGCTAGCGTACCCTGATGTGATTCTGCTGTGCAGTGGCTAGCGTACCCTGATGTGATTCTGCTGTGCAGTGGCTAGCGTACCCTGATGTGATTCTGTTCTGCAGTGGCTAGCGTACCCTGATGTGATTCTGTTCTGCAGTGGCTAGCGTACCCTGATGTGATTCTGCTGTGCAGTGGCTAGCGTACCCTGATGTGATTCTTCTCTGCAGTGGCTAGCGTACCCTGATGTGATTCTGCTGTGCAGTGGCTAGCGTACCCTGATGTGATTCTGTTGTGCAGTGGCTAGCGTACCCTGATGTGATTCTGCTGTGCAGTGGCTAGCGTACCCTGATGTGATTCTGTTGTGCAGTGGCTAGCGTACCCTGATGTGATTCTGCTGTGCAGTGGCTAGCGTACCCTGATGTGATTCTGCTGTGCAGTGGCTAGCGTACCCTGATGTGATTCTGTTGTGCAGTGGCTAGCGTACCCTGATGTGATTCTGCTGTGCAGTGGCTAGCGTACCCTGATGTGATTCTGTTGTGCAGTGGCTAGCGTACCCTGATGTGATTCTGTTCTGCAGTGGCTAGCGTACCCTGATGTGATTCTGCTGTGCAGTGGCTAGCGTACCCTGATGTGATTCTGCTGTGCAGTGGCTAGCGTACCCTGATGTGATTCTGCTGGGCAGTGGCTAGCGTACACTGATGTGATTCTGTTGTGCAGTGGCTAGCGTACCCTGATGTGATTCTGCTGTGCAGTGGCTAGCGTACCCTGATGTGATTCTGCTGTACAGTGGCAAGCGTACCCTGGTGTGATTCTGTTGTGCAGTGGCTAGCGTACCCTGATGTGATTCTGCTGTGCAGTGGCTAGCGTACCCTGATGTGATTCTGCTGGGCAGTGGCTAGCATACCCTGATGTGATTCTGTTCTGCAGTGGCTAGCGTACCCTGATGTGAATCTTCTCTGCAGTGGCTAGCGTACCCTGATGTGATTCTGCTCTGCAGTGGCTAGCGTACCCTGATGTGATTCTGCTGTGCAGTGGCTAGCGTACCCTGATGTGATTCTGCTGTGCAGTGGCTAGCGTACCCTGATGTGATTCTGCTGGGCAGTGGCTAGCGTACCCTGATGTGATTCTGTTCTGCAGTGGCTAGCGTACCCTGATGTGATTCTGCTGTGCAGTGGCTAGCGTACCCTGATGTGATTCTGCTGTACAGTGGCAAGCGTACCCTGATGTGATTCTGCTGTGCAGTGGCTAGCATACCCTGATGTGATTCTGCTGTGCAGTGGCTAACGTACCCTGATGTGATTCTGCTGTGCAGTGGCTAGCATACCCTGATGTGATTCTGCTGTGCAGTGGCTAGCGTACCCTGATGTGATTCTGCTGTGCAGTGGCTAACGTACCCTGATGTGATTCTGCTGTGCAGTGGCTAGCGTGTTCTGTTTAACAAGTGTCCATGTCAGCTCCTGGCTGGGAAGTGCATCCTTTGGGGAAGTTTTAACATGCTGGTATTTACACTAACAAGGCAGTCATTTCTGCAGCACTTGTGGTGGTGTGCCGTAAAAGCAGAGCCCGACTGCCAGCTGGCAGTGTATTCATCACGCTGGCGAAGATTTAGCAGGTCCCCTTACATCCACTAATGCTCAACAGGAATTCCATCGACTGCTCTGCCAAAAAATGCGTCCTGGCTGCTCTTGTTTACCTGTCCCCCCATTTGTCACCAGAAGGGAGAGCGTAGCCTTTTTGGCTGATTTGCATATCGTAATTGTGCTTCCCCCTGGCCACCACGCCAAGAACAGGGCGAAGTGGCGCCCTCCGCGTGGCCTGGCAGGTCCCTACGCCCCTTTCAATCCAGGCTCTTCAGCTGCAGGCTCCGGGGGTTTGGCACGGTTTTCACACCCCCCGCCTCCCAACCCTCGTCTCAGCCGCCCATGCTGGAGCAGCCTGCCCCGCTGCAGATGGCCAGATCAGGGCTGCTTTCGGAGAGGCACAAAGAGAAAATCTGGCACACTGTGAACCCCCCTACTTCCTCCTCCCAATTCAAACGCCATTCCCATTTCATCTGGACACACAGCACTGGTGGAGGATGGGGGGTGGTGACCCCGCCAGCTAATTTGTAATTCATGGCGAGGGACACATCTTTTACTCAGTAGATTATCTCCAGCTACAGACACACAATAGATTCCGCTTCCATCTGAAAGCAGTAGATCCAGCTCACAGGCAGGTCCAGCAGGGCCTGTTTAAATATTTACACTTCACTATCTATCTATCTATCCAACAAGCGCAAGGGAGGAAAAAATAACAATTATGTATTTAAAAAAGAAGTTAACCTGAATCAGGTTTGAGTGGTTTGGAGATTTACTCAAGTAGAAGGCTTTCTGATGAGCTTTGGGGGACCTGTAAAAGTTTATGGGCCGAATTAGAGTGATGTCAGACTGCATTACCTCTTCTGCATTCTCCTGCTTTACTACAGGTGCTCAGATTACAGCCCTGCCACCCAGCAGTGCCCTCTCCTCTTCTCTCCTCTCCTCTCCTCCCC
>JAFBMS010000070.1:2195934-2330364 GCA_019788955.1 Albula glossodonta
TTAATTTCCTAGTGAATCTATTTATATTGCGAAAGATTTTAAAGACTAACCTTTTGCTCATCTCCATCTTGACATTTTTAATGTATTTAATTTGCTTTTCGCTCTCCGGTTTATGTTAATTAACGCTCCTTTCAGCAGAAGAGAATTGGACTGGGGCAAGCAGAGCGACCAAATGCCTTCTGCAGCCCCCCCAGCTCAGCGCCCGGCCCTGTAACAGGCATACTCACGTAGAAGCAGCCAGGTGGAATAACACAAAGCCTGATATTTTGTGATGGGAATGGTAACAAAAAAAACCCAAGCGGCATGCAATCACTCAACCAGGGTTATCAATCGGTAAGTGACGGAACCAGTCGGTGGCAGGGAAAGGCAAACAAAGAAAATGAAGGGTCCAAATGACCTCATTTTATCTCTGATGCTTTCATCTTTTCTGGACTTGTTTTGTTTTCCACAGGACTTGAAAGCCTCCAATTTGCATATCTCTATAAAAAGAGAGGGAGGTAAACAGAAGGAATTTGCTTAAATGAGCCTGTTTGGGTCTCCCCCCCTCCTGATTAGACTGGGTGCTCATTAAAGTCCTCTCCCCACCCCTCTGGCTCAGGACCATATATGGGCGTTGGGTTGCTGATACCTGTCCTGTCTGGTGCCATCACTGCGTTTCCATGAACCCCTCTATCTGTACGTCTGTGTGTTTGAGTGGCTGCTAAACATTGCGCTGTCCATGCAGTGCATGAGAATAAAGGTGTGGAGTTTGAGGTGGGTGACATGCTCATTCAGTCAGTGCTGATGGTCTTTGTTGTTGTGGGTGTGCAGGACAGCCTGTCTGCAGGACGTAGCGGCTGGCTCTGTAGGCATGTTTAAAGCCACGAGCAGACCCGCACTGTAAGAGACCATCAATCACAGCACCTGGAGACCATTCACCCCCATAAATCTCCCTCCAAATGTGCTAAATTGGGCCCCCAAAACCATTTAGCTTTTCAGCTCTGGAGTGGGAGTAGCGGAACATGCTGGAAGTCTGGTGTGCAGAGCAGCAAAGTGACAGAGAATGTGCTTCAGTGTGCTGTGCCAAGACAGACACGGCATGGTCAGGCCTTGGTGAGGCGGGGGGTCAGCGCTCAGGGTTTCAGAGGATGGAGGCGCTTGGGGAACGCGGCTGGCAAGCGAGGGTCATGTGTTCCCCTGAGGAATGTGTCAGATTTCACCAAATCATGTTACATTTATTAAACAATATATAAATAAAATAAATTAAAATTCAGTGCATGTTCATGTTCTGCAAAAAAATTCAAAGTATGTTTAACATTAAAATTACTGCAGAATAATATTTACATTTACACTGACCTTTACATTTAGGTAATTAGCAGATGGTGTGTGTGTGTGTGTGTGTGTGTGTGTGTGTGTGTGTGTGTGTGTGTGTGTGTGTGTGTGTGAGCGAGACTGAGTGAGTGAGTGAGCGTGTGTGTGTGAGTGTGTGTGTGTGTGTGTGTGTGTGTGTGAGTGTGTGTGTGTGAGTGTGTGTGTGTGTGTGTGTGTGTGTGTACAAGTGAGTGAGTGAGTGAGCGTGTGTGTGTGAGTGAGCGTGTGTGTGAGAGAGACTGAGTGAGAGAGCGTGTGTGTGAAAAACTGTGGGGAAAAAAAAAAGTGCAGCAGAAAATGTAAGGATGTAAAAATAAAAAGACCAAATACAATGAATAGAAGACAAAATGTGAACATACAATCAACAATAAACAAAGCAATAAACATTGTATGATAATACATGAAAAAAGTAGATGAAGTATTCTGATCTTTTTTATCCCTCTGATAAACAGTCCTATTTGGTTTTGACACAACATGGCAGGGCAATTGACAGGTGGTCGTTCTCATGAAATACCAGAAACACCCAACATAAGTGGGTGACCTTTAGCACTCTTTGTGCTTGTGAAACAGTGTGTTAAGTATTGGCAAGAAAGAATTCAGATATGTAAAAGACGCTAACATTAATCTCTGTTGTGTCTTCTGTGAGAACAACAGAATGTGGAACTGAGTACGATCCTCATGTCTGATGAATTTCCAGTTCCCTTGCAAGGCAGCCAGCTGAAAGGAATCTTTCGGCCCTAGAACTCGGGGGTAACCATATCAGAATGGGAGAGGGGGCTGGCCTGGGATCAGTCACAAGTGCATTTTCATGATGCAGGGGACGGTCATTGCCAGAGGGGAAAGGAGTTATTTACATATTATGTAGTCATCCCGTGCTTCAACAAAAAGATTCATCTAGCTTTGCTGCTGCCGCTGATATATATTATTTGTTCTGTAAAACCAGTCTGTATGTCTGTGCAGCTCCCAGAAATGAAAGAGACTGCACCCCAAATCTGGCCATGTAGAAGGGGGGGTGGGGGAGGCAACCCCTGTGCATGTGAGAGATGCTAACAGGATAAGCAGGCTGTTCGTTACTGAGTAAGACACAGGTTAGACCAGGGTGTGATTTCCTCTGAATACATTAGCACTCAAGATGTAAATGGAAATGAGGAGGTGGGCAGAAAAAGCAAACCAATTAGAAGCCAAACGTGTCCCTCCAGGGAATGTGTGCTCCACTGTTGCCGAGGTGAGCAAAGGTTAGCCTGGCTGTGCTTCCTCCAATCAGATTCCATTAAAAAAAAAAAAAAAAAAACTTTACAACCTGACTGGTTTGTGGAGTGAATGAAAAACCTCTCACTGGCTTAGCTGGTATCTGCTGCGGCTTTGCTGTGAGATAAGCAAAGAGTGTAGGTTGACATAGCATCTGTCTGAAAACACGGCATCAATTTTCCTTATTGTATGTTTTTTTTAAAAATGAATTTAGTTATCAGATGGGACCTACCCATTATATTATCCAAAAAAACTGCTCAAATGCCATAACAGAAGCAGGATATGTAAACATCCTTCATTTTTTGATTCTGTGTTTGCTTTTAAACGTTTAAATCTTATTTCTTGTCATGAACATAATAGGCGTTGGAAATCCTCCCCCCAAAGGTGACAGTCTGATTCTCAGCTAACCAGCGCGGCATTAGAAAACAATAAATTCGCCTTGTTCATCATTACCATGAATGCATTCAATGTCTGCCTCAGCTCAGGCGTAGGGCGGAAAAAAGTGTGTTTTTATTAATGACATGCTTCTCTCCATATTGCCATCCACCTCATGCCAATTATCACATTACACCCTCACATCTTGGCTGTATTTTTTAGGCCCTCAAGCGAGGATGGTAATCATGGCACTTCCAGGTCTGTGTCTGTGAGGTTCTCATGGCTGCCACTGCCATGGTCATTGTTACTATCAGGTGGTTCATTACCAAAACTGAATTATTTTGTGCATCCTCCAGGGCAGTGTCTCCTTTGTTATGTAAGAAGAACAAAGGTGTTTCTTTGCACAGAACAAAGGGCCTGATTGCAGATGAATGGGTCATTAGTGCAGTTTGTCAGCTGTGTTGTTTCTGTTAGGTTCTTTGCCTCAGAGATGGAGAAATTCAAAGTTAAAAAACTACAATCAAACTGCTTTTGAGTCTGGAGCGAAGTGTCCCTGCTTTTAACGCATGTAATTAGACAAACAGAGCATGGCTGGGATCAGACAGTTTCCAGCTTGACTGGGTGGTGTCCAGGCTGAGGACAGGAGTACCATGACTTCAACTTGGCTTGCTGTTTGGATCCACCTCTTTGGGGTGTCTTAGGAGAAAGTCAAACTTGCAATTTACATTTTCCAGTAAAACATATTCTTACGTTTTTTCTATGACCAGAAACCCTTAAATACTTACACTATTTCAACAGAATCATGTGCATTTGAGCATTTTTATTT
The DNA here is from genome assembly GCA_019788955.1 of Albula glossodonta. NCBI lineage: Eukaryota > Metazoa > Chordata > Actinopteri > Albuliformes > Albulidae > Albula > Albula glossodonta. The sequence goes on from JAFBMS010000070.1 coordinate 2,199,734, forward strand.
TGTTCTTTGCCTGATGGATTTAATTTATTTCCATTTGTAAGAGACTCTGACAGAGGGTCACATATGAACAGCAGTGCACTTCACTCCGTGGCCAGGAGAGCGGTTCTTTCGGGAGTGTAGTAATGTGAAAGGAGTGGAAAGGGTCAAGCCCTGACCTCCTCGGTGCCAGTCCTTGTTGTCCACTTCACTTGCTATGTACCTCACCTCAGCTTGGCCCCGTGACAATAGCGTGGCTCTGACACCTCTCATTCAGGCTGGTCTGAATGGCCGAGGCCTTAACCTTGGCGTGGTTATTTCCTGTGCCTGGCTTTTGCCATCTCACTTGTCCGGTCAGCTCAAAGGAAGATGAACAGCGTGATAACAGCACATTGTTGGAGTTTTTTTTCATTATCCGGATCAGGAGGACGGGAAGGGGGTGAGGCAAAAACAAGGCAAGTTCTAAATCCCCTCCCAACCCCATGTTCGCTTTGCTTAATTTATGCCACCAATGATCGTCCGGCGGTAACAGCAGACAGGAAGAGAGGAAAGAAATTGCCTTTCAGTGTCAAGACATGCTACGTGTCCATTTGCACTGATTTGAGGCTCTTAATAGCAGGAAGGAGAGGAGCCGATGCATACAGCAGCTTTTGTTCCCTGCCTGACTCCTTTATTACGATATGTTCCTTTATGAATTTTTTTGTCGGCATGTCCTTGCTTTAAGTGGCCTTAAGAGCGACGTTTATCACAGACGTCCACAAATATTCACATATTTCATTGAACATCACATCAGGTTTTCAAGTGTGGAAGGCTACCGGTTCAGGCCCGGCTCGGAAGATTAATAAAATGCCATCAATGACATGCTGTTTTGATTCTCCAAATGCAGCATGATTGGGTGCAGAGGAATAGGATTTTCTAATAAGTGAAAAGTGTCCAATGAAAAAAGGCAGCCTGTATTTGTAATGCGTTCTGGCAGTGTGGAGCCTTCAGGGCATGTTATTTGTGCTGCGGCTGATGAGCTGTTTCCTAAAGAGGAAATCAGAATCAGAAGGAAACCTCATTGTAATCATCCACTTGACCCTCTGGTCCAGCCTGGCCTGTTTGACACCTGTTTGTCAAATCATAGAAAAACGCCCTCTCTGCAGCATATCAAAGCATATTCATCTTGCAGGCAAATTTAATTTCTGTTAATTACACATTTTGACCTTTGACACACAAGACACATTAAAAGAGGTGAATTGTATTGAGTAGTAAAAATGACAGAGAAGCAGAACAAAGAGAATATGCATAATTTTTACCACAAAATTTTGGAGCTCTCTGGTCAGCATGGGCTTGAATTGTTTTAAAAGAATCCTCTAAACCAAACCTGTTTTATGAAGAGAAGAAGATAATTGTGCTGGCTTTCTGAGAGAGTGTCTTGTCTTTTCATAGTGCTGAATGAAATGGAGTTAGCCAGTATATATTTTTTATGCTGCTCAGGTATTCACTCATCTGCCACTGTCTTGCTTGGGTAGGAAGGTTGTGACAGGTTTACATTTAAGATTGAGATGTGGCCTTTAGGGACTGTGAAGAGCATAATTAAGGCTTAATTCACTGCAGAACTGCGAATCATGTTCCTGCATTTTCACAGATTCAGATTTCTGGCATACGAATATCACAAAATCATTCCTCTTTACTGTATTGCAGTAAGCATCCTTTTTCGGTTATCTGTACTTGATTTTGTATGGGCATAGCAGTACAAATTTTACATGTAGACTGCCATGGAAGTACAGTAGAAATGTATAATGTCAGGATTACGTTAGGTTTCATTTTTGAGCTGATCGTGTGTGTGCATGCGTGCTTGTGTGTGTGAAAACTTGGTAAAACTTTTGATTTTCTGGAGATTCGTAATACCCCCAGTTTTTATCACAGTACCCAGTGGAGTTTTGAAAGAAATTGTTTTTGGCTCATCTACCTCTATTGGTTTCAGTTATAATGCACAAGATCTCAATATCTCAAAGAGGTATATGTCTCCAGCTCCTCTGTATTATAGACTGAGATTTTCTGCTGTTCTTTAAGATTAATGCTAGACAACAAATAGATTTTCTTCAGTACAGATCTTCAATGGACTTTTGCTTGTTTTGTCTAGGACTTGGCTTAATCTATTAATCTTAGTCCCATGTTGAGCATCTCACCACATGTGTTTCCAGTTATAGTCTTGTTATAGTCTATGTGTCTAACTAATTCATAATTGCTAAAATACACCATGTTGATGTAACTCTGAAACAGGAATGTCATCATGTTTTTAATATGAATATAAATTTTAGGCACAGTTTAGTCAACTTCTAAATGGAGTTCGCCAGTTAATGTATTCAGATGGAATATTGTGTTGTTTATTTGTTGGATGTGTATGGTAGATTTATTTGTAAATGTAAAATGAATCTATCATCAGTCAACAACAAAAAAAACCTGCTTGGTTACAAAACAGGATTTCGATAAACAAATTTACTATGGGTGCTACTGAGGTAATTTATGCAACCCAGTTTTGTTTTTGTTGTCTCTGTAGTGAATACCCATATATTCAGTGTAGCACACAGTATACCTAGGATTTTAACTCCTTTTTTGGACAAAAAAGTCTTTATCTTCTCCTAGTTAACCTGATGAGACCTTTTTAGATTCCTTTTGGCCCTCTGTCACTCTGTCTTCAGAGGTAACCAAAATGGCTGTGGCTGAAACAGAGCCTTCACACAATAGCATACTGTGGGTGATTGCCAGCCTTGAGCCGAGTGGGAATTATCCATACTTAGTAACAATTTGGTGATTTTTTTGGGGGGAATTTGAGCCTGTCAAATTACCTGTGTCAAATTGCAGCACTCTTCAGCAGTTCAGCCTGCCTTCATGGTACTGTCTGTTTCTCCAAGCTCAGAGACTTAGAGACTGAATGTATCAGCTTCAAAAAAAGAACAAAAATTGAGGATGAAGCCAAAATTGTTCTAGTGGGTAAAATGGCTGCAGAGAGATTTGGGCCAGGTGTCCAGTCCAGCTGAGTGGATGTCATTTTCAATCCAAAAATGGGAGGATCTCTTTTTTCACAGAGAGGGAAGAGAGAGCTGAGCCGAGTATGCCTACTTCGGTTCTGTCCCAGAATGCCAAGGGGGAAGTGGGCTGGGTTTTGACCTTAGTGCTGCAGGTCATTTAAAGAAAAGGCCTTGTCCCCTTCTACACCTGTTCAGAGCAGTCCCGTTTCCATCCTGTTTCCCCCTGCCTGTTTAGAGCATTCCCTTTTTCCCTCCAGATACCCCTGCCTGTTCAGAGCATTCCCGTTTCCCTCCCATTTCCCCCTGCCTGTTTAGAGCATTCCCGTTTCCCTCCCGTTTCCCCCTGCCTGTTTAGAGCAATCCTGTTTCCCCCTGCCTGTTTAGATCATTCCCATTTCCCTCCCGTTTCCCCCTGCCTGTTTAGAGCATACCCGTTTCCCCCTGCCTGTTTAGAGCATTCCCATTTCCCTCCCATTTCCCCCTGCCTGTTTAGATCATTCCCATTTCCCTCCCGTTTCCCCTGCCTGTTTAGAGCATACCCGTTTCCCCCTGCCTGTTTAGAGAATTCCCATTTCCCTCCCATTTCCCCCTGCCTGTTTAGAGCATTCCCTTTTTCCCTCCAGATACCCCTGCCTGTTCAGAGCATTCCCGTTTCCCTCCCATTTCCCCCTGCCTGTTTAGAGCATTCCCGTTTCCCTCCCGTTTCCCCCTGACTGTTTAGAGCATTCCCGTTTCCCCCTGCCTGTTCAGAGCATTCCCGTTTCCCTCCCATTTCCCCCTGCCTGTTTAGAGCATTCCCGTTTCCCTCCCGTTTCCCCCTGCCTGTTCAGAGCATTCCCGTTTCCCCCCCGTTTCCCCCTGCCTGTTCAGAGCATTCCCGTTTCCCTCCCGTTTCCCCCTGCCTGTTTACAGCATTCCCGTTTCCCTCCAGATACCCCTGCCTGTTCAGAGCATTCCCGTTTCCCCCTGCCTGTTCAGAGCATTCCCGTTTCCCCCTGCCTGTTCAGAGCATTCCCGTTTCCCTCCCATTTCCCCCTGCCTGTTCAGAGCATTCCCGTTTCCCTCCCGTTTCCCCCTGCCTGTTTACAGCATTCCCGTTTCCCTCCAGATACCCCTGCCTGTTCAGAGCATTCCTGTTCCCCCCTGCCTGTTCAGAGCATTCCCGTTTCCCTCCCATTTCCCCCTGCCTGTTCAGAGCATTCCCGTTTCCCTCCTGTTTCCCCCTGCCTGTTTAGAGCATTCCCGTTTCCCTCCAGATACCCCTGCCTGTTTAGAGCATTCCCGTTTCCCTCCAGATACCCCTGCCTGTTCAGAGCATTCCCGTTTCCCTCCCGTTTCCCCCTGCCTGTTTAGAGCATTCCCGTTTCCCTCCCGTTTCCCCCTGCCTGTTTAGAGCATTCCCATTTCCCTCCCGTTTCCCCCTGCCTGTTTAGAGCATTCCCGGTCTGCTATGAGGGGCTCAAAAACTGCAGTGCTGCACAAGGACTGTGGCCATTTTTATTGTTGGCTTACTTGAACAGCCAGACTCTCGCTATGATAATTTGTAGAGGAAATCACAGAGTCCACTGTGCAGGGCAGAGTAATAGGAGGCTTTCTGGCTCCTTTTTTATTTTTTCGCCTGCACAGCCACCGTAATAATGGCCTGTTGATTGCTTCCCCTTTCTGGGAAAGGGGTATGAAGCAGCACAATGCCAAGTCAGGAAGAGTTAACAATCGGCCAGCACCGCCGGGCTTTATTAGTGTGCCGTGAGATTGACACCTGAATGCTCTCTGGTCCTCCCGACCCACAAAGCCAAACCATAAGGGCTTCTCTGCCCTCATTTTACAAAACCGGCCTTTCTGCAGATGAATGGCCTCATTTCTCATAAATCAAAACCCCACTGTAGGTTTCAATTGAAGAGAGATGGCTGAATTAGATGGAAATGTGTAACGTGAAACTTGGACTGCTGCATGCTAGTCTGCATTTACACCTTTTTTCTCCTCACCTCTGACAGAAGGGGACAAATGAAGCCCAGACAATATCTACGTCTGTGATTCAGTCTGCCGAGGCTGGTTTTTCAAATGCGGTCAGAGTGTCTACACCACATGGATACTCGCTTTTAGGAAAGGAGTCCTGAGGGTATTACCAGATCCCACTTTACCAGGTTACAACCACTCTGCACATTCAAATCACAGACAAAAGGCTCATTAAGTAGGCTTGAGACTAAATTCTGTAATATCGGTTGTATCGGTATGACAGCACCACTGGAAAAAAACTACTGTAGAAAAGATTATTGTAGAAAAGACGTTTTTTTTCTGTAATTTGATTTAACCCTTGGATTCCCAGGGTGTTGGTCTGTTTTTACTATTTTTTATAGTTTAACCCTACATGTTCATACTACTACAGGCCTGTATGTTAAATGACTTTAAAATTGATTGTTTTGACTGAAATATATTTTTTAAATCCTTTTATGATTACGCAAAAAATGTTATGTAATGCAGTATAATTTTTCAACTCACAAATGAATTAATAATGAAAATATTCTCTGTGCACATTTTCGAGCAGGTTGAACATGCTCATTTAAATACTGTGAGGTATAAATAAAAACATGTAAGCAAAAAAACTGTGAGTCCACTGGGATTCATTTGATTATTAAACAATTGTTTTTAAAATGATTAAACTATATAGCTATTTATCATAATTAATATTTCATATCTCCTTGCTGTCATTGCTTTCTTCAGTATAGTCTGTGTCTATGGGATGCCTTTTATAATGATATTCATCCTTCAGAACACCTGTGCAAATGAAGAAGAGGAGGGAGGTCAGGAGGTTTGGGGCTGCCTATTTGAACTTCAATTTTGTAATGCAGCAAGCCAGTGTCACCACTCAAAGATTTATAATCACAGTTATCAAGACTCAATTTCAATGAATTGTTCCGATAGTAGGCTTTAAATGGAAACCACGGCTTGTTGGAGCATGTTGACATTCTCACTTCAGTCCACTAGTGGGTTAATAGCCTTGCCTATCTGATGCTAATAATGAAGATAAATACCAAGTTGGCTCTCCATACATTCTTAAAACATCAGCAGACAAGAGTTTTGGGATGGTGTGCAGATTTAAGTTGCGTGTTTGTGATACGTAGCTGTGCGTCTCGTGGCTGAACGTTTGGATCCCAATACACTATTGCTGTCCATGGCCATTGTGAATTATTGGCTAATTTGGACAGTTTTGAACTCACAGGTTGAACTCTGAGTTTTTAAATCTCTGGATAAACTCGTCTATTAATCTAATAGGTTAGACGTCATCATTGCTCAGGCCAGCCAGGTGTCAGTAGGATTATAAAATGTGTATGTTGGCTCCTCCTCTGACAGCATGAACAGGGTGTGATTAGCTTTGTGCCTGAAATGTAAAAAATGACAGTTAACTTTTCATCCTCAGTTAACAATTTCATGTGATGTTTACTTCTTTTGTTAAAAAAAAACCAGCTGACACCCTCTGCCTGCATTTCGTGTCATTGATTTCAAAGTCAATTTGAATTTTCTACAGGCAGCGAGATTACCCTTTATTATTATTTGATGATGTTTATAGAAAGAAAATATGTAAGACATTGATTGGAAAATTGTGACAGTTTTTATTATCATGGATTTATATATTATTATTATATCACAGAAAAATTATATGGTACATTTTTTCTTTTGAATGAAGTGGTTTTTCCAAAGTTTTAGATTAATGTTGGGAATGTATTGTGAGATGAGCTGTACCATTTTGTCTCCACTATGAAATGTATTATGAGTTCAGTGTCATTGGGACTGTCAAGTGGTATATGCAGCTAAAGCACCATACCTTAGCACAGTAATGTGCTCCCAGGAGCTTAATCCTGACTCTAGTGCAGACTGCAGCTGGCAGTCCTGTTGAATTGCCTGTGATTGACCAGGCAAAGAGGAATTTTAGTTGTTGTTTCCCTCCACCTTATCTTGCACTAGTGACTCTCTGGTCAGTATAGGGACTGCAGTATTTTTGTAAGCTGCTATATGATTTATACTTTTTTGAACTTTTATATAGCTTTAAAAAAAAAACAGGCTCCATTGACTTAATATTGGTGCAATGTTGAGCGTGCTAACAGGCTAACATTACTAAGCAACAATTACAGCTGGTACAGCTAGGCCTACTATTGTTTCAAATGTATCACTGTCTGAATTGTATGAACTACTTCAGTCGTATGGATTTGTAGTCCTAAGTATTATCTACTTTTTAAGCTAAACATACCAAATTTGGTAACTTGAATATGCTGGCCAGGTTGCTTGTATTTTTCTGTTATACGATTTATACTTATTTTAAACTATGAAGCTTTAAAAAAAAAAAAAAAAACGATGTCTCTTGACTTAATATTGGTTTAATACTGAGCATGCTAACAAGCTAGCATTAGTGATAATAATTATAAGGTAGTTGATAAAATGACATTATCCAAAGAATACAGCATGTTTGCTGGTTAGCTAACTTACCAGAATTTACTTTATTATTAGCATATTAAAACTTCTAGTAGGTACAGTTTTAAACATACTCTTCAACCCTTCGGCAAGCAAACAGAGTTTCTTCTGGAACTCTATATCTAGTTAGACCCTATTAATGGTACACTTCAACCTAACCACTATCTAACATTTCATAGTGCATCATTGTACTGTTGCTACACTGCTCAAAGTTACAAGGCTAAAAATATTCTGTTGATTGTCACACAAGCCTGTTCATTAATAATAAAATTAATATATTTTGTTCTTCACTTGTGAATAAAATCTCTTTATATTATGACAGTAACCTATCATACATGATAGAATGTATACTTAATTCAAAAAAGTGATTTGATGTGATGTTTTTATTTTTAAATAATTCCAGTCTTGAGAATCAGCCTTTAATTTTCTTGTAATGTTTGTGGCTAAATGCAATTGGTGAATGTAGTGTACGCTCTTAGGCAAAATCTGGTTTGTGGATTTCAGACCTGTTTACACTTACTCTGAAACTTGACAGATTGTATACCTATTCTGAATATAATTTTGTCTTATTTATGATTTTTTCACAGATATGACATCTATGTTGGTGTCCAAATGAAGTGTGCTACAAATCATACATCTACCATCAGTGTTTTAATATGGCCTCATACTCAGCCAAGCAGAATTATCTTTCTATGGCTCAGAAAACACAAAATTGTAAATCTGGAGACACCACAGTTGTGTATGGATTTAGTTTGCCTTTGAGGGAACCCAACTTCAATTCAAATCCCAGTCTTCCGTTTTAATCCGCCCATTCCAATCCCCACTTCCTAAAGAGGGATTTGGCGTAGGGGCGTTCGTGATGACTTAACCTCATCTGCATCACAAGGTACGCCTGTCTGTAAAGACCTTATCTCAAAGCCCCACACCAAGGCCAGAGTTTCAGTCTGCCTGCTACTCCTGCGTGGATCGTGTGTGTGTGTGTGTGTGTGTGCGCGAGTGTGTGTGCAAGTGTGTGTGTGTGTGTGTGTGTGTGAGAGAGAGAGAGAGAGAGTGTGTGTGTGTGTGTGTGCATGGTGTGTGTGAATGTGCGCGTGTGTAAGTGCGTAGGTGCATATATGTACATTTGCCCATTTGTGTCTTTTGTGTGTTCTGTAGTACCACCAGCTTTACTGTTCCCACTCCCTGTACTCCAGCCCACCTGAATTGGGGAAGATGGGTCCTCCCCTGCGGGTACTGAGATAGAGAGAGGGATAGGAGAAGGAAGGGGTGGCACCCTCTCCACCATGCACGTGCTGTGCTCAAAAATACAAGATTACAAATGCATTCTTTCTGTTGTTCCTGCAAAAATGCCCCTACATTTCCTCTATGGCTTGGGCTTAATTGGGGACAAATAAGGGGTTCAATATACCATTGAAGGCATGTAGCTACACAGCCGTACATGACAAAGAGTTTTATATCGGTAACCATTTGGCTCAATGACATCGCCTCCAAAAATCCAATGTGCCCTCTTGTAATGGCACATTGTTTTGTTTGTGTTGATGTGTTGTACTGACTGCTTTTGTCACCATGTGTGTTTTAGCACAGGGATTAGAAGCCTGGTAGTGCAGACAGTACCAATTTTTATGGTGCTAGACTAATTGAGAAGCTTGCACATGTTTTTTTTTTTCATAGGTGCACACAAGTAAGCTCCACATGTTGGCAACTTTTCACCTGTCTAACAGGCTAAATGGCTGCCCACTTCTCAAAAGTGTAAATTAATTTGTAATAACTTTCAATAAACTCAGTTATTGTCATCACACTATTTTCCTAAGTTCATTTGGAGATGGATAGATAGCAAGCAGAGTTATTGTTATTATCATTTCTTTGCCATTTCCCTCAGCCTGCATGTATCCTACATATTTAAATGTGACGTTTACAGATATTTCTTCTAGTGTTTTTCTAAGAACCGTAGGTGATTGGTAAATATTAAAAACAATGAATAAAAGTGGACAGAGTCCTGTCTATCATGGTGACAGGCAGAAATTTATGCTTTCAAAACCTCTGTGATTAATCTCCCCAATTTCACTCAAGCCACCGTCAGACCTTATTTTTCACTGACATCTATTCTTACTATTGTTTTATACTTATGGATGGAGTCATGGGGAGTTGGAACATGGCCTCCTTCAAGGACGTTTTTTTGAGGTTGTTGCACGCCACTATCGTATGCTGCCATATAAAGCAGCCTCGTTATTCAGGAGTGCTGAATGGGCTTATGACAGCATGGAAGAATGGGAGCATCCTAAAAAAAAAAAAAAATCTTATGCAGAAGCGAACACAAAGCCCCCTTTTCAGTGCTCTGACACAAGTGTCCGTCTTCACTTTTGTTGCATCCTTTGTATTCGCTCTATCCCACCCCCCCCATCCAGCTTTCCCGTCAAATGTGGTCCGTACAGATTAGTTTATTTGCTTGTTTTGCGGAAGTGCACTTAATTGCATGCTTCACAACTAATAAATAGCCATAATTAAAGGGGTTTCTTTGGGCATGGGCTGTTGTGAATTCCCCTCCCTGTATGATCAGGTTGGTCTGTGAGCCTTTTGTTCAGACACGTGGGGAATGTGAGTGTTTATCAAGAAAAAGCCATGGAACTCTAGGCCTTGCTAAATGATTTTAAAGACCTGTACATAAAAAGACATAACATTAATACAGTGAATGACATTGATGGAGAATTCACGGATAGGTGATTTGAGGCTCCCTGTTCTCCAGGAAAATGCGGATACTCCAGCAGAGCAAAAAGGCTCTTTGCCTAGAGCAGGAAAGACATGCAGCACAGAAGGCTCCCTGCTCTAGACAAAGTGGATGTATTTTTATGGATTGAAAAGTAGCTCATCTGGGAAAAAAGCCAAAATGGCTACAGCTATGGGCCCGTGTGCAGACTGCTGGGCCCGTGGGCTCAGGGGGTTTGCAGCGCACCAGTTCGGGATGCCGTGTCTCTCCTCTCCCATGCTGGGTGGGCTTCCACTGGTGTATCCTGGAGCATAGTTACACCTGACCAGGTAGACAAAGCCTGCACTGCTCCTTTGAGAGGCATCGGTGTTCTTTGATCCTCCGAGCACATTCGCTGTAAACAGCCCAAAAATGACCTCCCAGCCAGGGGGGAAACTCTAAATCCTCCTACTGCAGGATGAAAGGACGTCTAGACAGAAGAATCCAAGCTGATTCTGTCCTGTCTGTAAGAAGTAACAGTGATGACATGTCCTTCCCTCTTGCTATTGATAGTATATGTTTACTCTTTCTTTCTGTTCCCCCTATCTCTCATCAGGATCAAATCCTTATCAGAATGATTGGAAATGCAGGCTGGGCTGTATTTTGAGTTTGAGAGGAACATAGTATTTTTGAGACAGGGGTTCTGTTGCAGGTGTCATCTTTAGGCAGCGTCTGAAGCTCAAATGCAGTGCTGCTTCTCATGTCAAGTGCTCTGACCTCTGACACTGAGACACATCACCCCCAGTGGGGGTGCCTCCGACACCTGTGCAGTGCCCTGATCCTGAAACTAATGTGAGCACTCTCTTTGTCATGACACAGCACAGGGCCAGTAAAATTATCAGTGCACCCCAGACATATACATGTTGCTACACATTTTTGACTTGCTTTCACTTCTCATTTTAACGAGTCACTATACTTCTGAAAACAAAGAACAAATATTGACCCACCCCTTTTTAAAATGCTTAAGTATACAGTTCAAATGTTGACAAATCTTGGTCAAGATAACTATGTATGGCCAGTACATGTGTCTAGTTCTGAATGTCAGTGAGAAGTCCATGACATGAAATTATGTAGTCCTTTTATATTTGACACACAGCCCACTTCCACCCCTCTCATGACCCAGCCAATGGTCCTACATCATGTTGAAGGGTGTAAACTCCTTAGCTGTCTGCACCATTGGGCCTTATGGGACCTTAGTGTTTGTGCATGTGAATGTGGAGGCTGTGTAGAGGCTGTGGCATTGGCTAACACTGATTACTTACAGGCTGTGGCATTAGCTAACACTGATTACTTAGAGGCTGTGGCATTAGCTAACCCTGATTACTTAGAGGCTGTGGCATGAGCTAACCCTGATTACTTAGAGGCTGTGGCATTAGCTAACACTGATTACTTAGAGGCTGTGGCATTAGCTAACCCTGATTACATTGAGGCTGTGACATTAGCTTACCCTGATTACATTGAGGCTGTGACATTAGCTAACCCTGATTACTTAGAGGCTGTGACATTAGCTTACCCTGATTACATTGAGGCTGTGACATTAGCTAACACTGATTACTTAGAGGCTGTGACATTAGCTAACCCTTATTACTAAGAGGCTGTGGCATTAGCTAACACTGATTACTTAGAGGCTGTGGCATTAGCTAACCCTGATTACTTAGAGGCTGTGGCATTAGCTAACCCTGATTACTTAGAGGCTGTGGCATTAGCTAACACTGATTACTTAGAGGCTGTGACATTAGCTAACCCTTATTACTAAGAGGCTGTGACATTAGCTAACACTGATTACTTAGAGGCTGTGACATTAGCTAACCCTTATTACTAAGAGGCTGTGACATTAGCTAACCCTGATTACTTAGAGGCTGTGACATTAGCTAACACTGATTACTTAGAGGCTGTGACATTAGCTAACCCTTATTACTAAGAGGCTGTGGCATTAGCTAACACTGATTACTTAGAGGCTGTGACATTAGCTAACCCTTATTACTAAGAGGCTGTGACATTAGCTAACCCTGATTACTTAGAGGCTGTGACATTAGCTAACCCTGATTACTTAGAGGCTGTGGCATTAGCTAACCCTGATTACATTGAGGCTGTGACATTAGCTTACCCTGATTACATTGAGGCTGTGACATTAGCTAACACTGATTACTTAGAGGCTGTGACATTAGCTAACCCTTATTACTAAGAGGCTGTGGCATTAGCTAACACTGATTACATTGAGGCTGTGACATTAGCTAACCCTTATTACTAAGAGGCTGTGGCATTAGCTAACACTGATTACTTAGAGGCTGTGGCATTAGCTAACCCTGATTACTTAGAGGCTGTGACATTAGCTAACCCTGATTACTTAGAGGCTGTGACATTAGCTAACCCTGATTACTTAGAGGCTGTGGCATTAGCTAACCCTGATTACTTAGAGGCTGTGGCATTAGCTAACCCTGATTACTTAGAGGCTGTGGCATTAGCTAACCCTGATTACTTAGAGGCTGTGGCATTAGCTAACCCTGATTACTTAGAGGCTGTGGCATTAGCTAACCCTGATTACTTAGAGGCTGTGACATTAGCTAACCCTGATTACTTAGAGGCTGTGACATTAGCTAACACTGATTACTTAGAGGCTGTGACATTAGCTAACCCTTATTACTAAGAGGCTGTGGCATTAGCTAACACTGATTAATTAGAGGCTGTGACATTAGCTAACCCTTATTACTAAGAGGCTGTGGCATTAGCTAACACTGATTACTTAGAGGCTGTGACATTAGCTAACCCTGATTACTTAGAGGCTGTGACATTAGCTAACCCTGATTACTTAGAGGCTGTGACATTAGCTAACCCTGATTACTTAGAGGCTGTGGCATTAGCTAACCCTGATTACTTAGAGGCTGTGGCATTAGCTAACCCTGATTACTTAGAGGCTGTGGCATTAGCTAACCCTGATTACTTAGAGGCTGTGACATTAGCTAACCCTGGTTCTTCTGTGTTCAGAGGGAAGGAGGGCTCCAGGGAGGCCTCCTAACTGTGTGTAATTAGTGCAGATTTTTCATCATAACTTTTGCTTTTAGATGGTCGACAGAGCAGGTCTGCACATTGCCTCTCATTGCGGGGAATACAGGCCTGCGTATTTAAACATGCCAGACAGGAAGAAGGAAATTACTTAGTTACACTAACTTCTAGAAGAATCATTATTTTATATCTGTATCTCTCTTTGGGTGAAAATATTTTACAGTAAGCCTGCAGCCTAATGATCTGTATGATAAGAAGGAATTAGTTTTTTTATGTATTAATATAAGGAGTATGGTTGTTTAATGCAGTCAGGGATGATGGCCAGATCAGACATAATCTGTGTACATAACACAATGGAATATCCCCAAACACATCAAGATAACAGTGTTAGCCTACTAGGAATTGCCAACTCAAAACCAAGAGCAATATTTCAGGATTAATTCCTAAGTTCAAGTACAAGTTCATTGGGAAGTTGTTTTTTATATAAATCTTTTATGATTAGATATCTCTCTTGTTGATGATTTGGGCTGCTTAAGCTCGACCTTGACAGCTTGCTCGACCTTGCTTTACTCCATCGTCTTTGTGCAAACACAGTCATGTCTAAAGAACATAGTGAAGTGTAGAGGAGTTCAAGTCCATGAGCATCCGTTACAGAAGGTACATCTCTGAATCAGAGGCTAAAGCAGACAGTAGTTAACTTGGCTCAATGTCTTAGCCAGTGAGACAAGGAGAGGGCAGTATGGTGAAAGCACAGGTAGGACTGTCACTCACAGGTTTAAGGCTTCAGACCGGCAGGTCAGACGTGTCTGTAGACCTGGTGCATCAGCATTCTGTCCCAGTGAAGCATTAATGGGTGTTTGTGTGCAGAGTGTTCACCACAGCACACAATCCCATCCTCTGTCTCGTCATATCTGAAGTGGATATCAGTGCGTTTATATGTGTGTAAAATCTATGATTTTGTCTGTGAGGTATGGTCTCAATATTCAGTGGTTTTTATGGGTTCCAGCAAATGGCACACTTACCCAGTATTTAGCCTTAGTGTGGATGCACACTGACCCAGTTTTTAGCTTCTCTGTGTATGCACACTAACTCAGTCGTGAATGTGTTCATGCATGCACACTAACTCAGTCGTGAACGTGTTTGTGGATGCACACTAACTCAGTCGTGAATATGTTTGTGGATGTACACTAACTCAGTGGTGAATATGTTGGTGGATGCACACTACCTCAGTCGTGAACGTGTTTGTGCATGCACACTAATTCAGTGGTAAATATGTTGGTGGATGCACACTAACTCAATGGTGAATATGTTGATGGATGTACACTAACTCAGTCGTGAATGTGTTCATGCATGCACACTAACTCAGTCGTGAACGTGTTTGTGGATGCACACTAACTCAGTCGTGAATATGTTTGTGGATGTACACTAACTCAATGGTGAATATGTTGGTGGATGCACACTAACTCAGTCGTGAACGTGTTTGTGCATGCACACTAACTCAGTGGTGAACGTGTTTGTGCATGCACACTAACTCAGTCGTGAACGTGTTTGTGCATGCACACTAACTCAGTCGTGAACGTGTTTGTGGATGCACACTAACTCAGTCGTGAACGTTTTTGTGGATGCACACTAACTCAGTCGTGAACGTGTTTGTGGATGTGTTGCTGCATCAGAGTGGTGGGCCACATTTGAGGGGTAGAAGAGCTCTGCATATTACAAACTGTTGTTTTAGGGGGGAGACAAATTGGTCATTATTAATAATCAAATTTATAGTATCAAGAATAAGTCTTGGAGAGAATAAAGAAAATCTATTTTGCATATCAGAAAAATGTAATAAGGGTAGAAAAGTAATACTTTTTAAATGCTATTTTAAACAATGACCCACTTTATATGTATTTATGCGAACTGTGGAGTTTTTCTGGAGTGGATCATGTGGAATTAGCGTCTGTGGAGTTAAAAAGATTTTAAAGTACAAACTTGTAAATATGTGAGTTAAGATTAAGAAAGGAAAGAGTTGTTTGATGTTTTATCTTTGTGATTACTGATGTAAAAGTCTGCAGTGTATGTTTATTTTTGGTGACTATTAAACTGATAAGCCTGAGTATATTTAATTTATTCTTCGTAGTTTCTGAACTTCAGTTGATTTCAATGGATAAGATATTCAAGTTTTGTTTAACTTGCTGAAGTAATATTTAGACAGAAGTTGGTCACAGGAAATTAAGACCATTTTAGCAAACTGAGAATTTTATTACCATGAATTAGAACATTTTGATTGAAGTTTATTTAAAGCTGGCCTGAACCAGTAGGCTGCATGTTTCATTTATTAAAAACTGGGAAATCAACTTTTTTTTCATTTACATTTTTTAAAGAAAATCTGCAATGATGAGTAGGAGGAGCATGCCTTAAGGTGCACTCTGTAAGCAGGGGACAGAAGCTGTAAAATTGACTGAAGACAAAGATGAAATGGCTAATTATTACCTTTGGAAAAAAAATATCTATTTTCCCTGGCACGCCAATAACTTATCAGAAAAAATGAAAGTCTTGTTTCACTGTGGTAGGACCCTTGACCCTTTGGTTTTTGTGGTCAGGATGTCCTAGACAGTCGAAGTTGCGCTGCTCTCTGCAGATTAGATCCCTCCCCACTACGCAAACATGTGAAGAGAAGGTCTGCTGCCCACTCAAGCCTAATAAAGAGCACTGGGTCTGCAGTACCACAAGGACTGGCTCTGTCCCCGGAGCTGATAAGACTTCAGCCGTTTTAACAGAATCATTCCGGCCCCACGGTGTTTTAATATCGAATGTGCACTGGGCAGCAAAATGTCAGTTTCAGATTCACCAATTATTGGAGGATTACGGGATTAAATTAACGAGTTTAGACTCCAGCCTTGCTGTTGCTGCAGTAATCTTCTTTCTTCAGTCACAGCAGATGACTTGTGCATTAAGAAGAAGGGGAGAGAAGGAAAAAAGTGACTATTTCTTGCTCAGAATGGAATCATCTAATTGGTACAGATCCAGAATAGTCCCCTATGGACTATCGATAGTCTAATGTATGAAATGTAATGTATGAAGAGCCAGGGTCCTTTTCGTTTCTAGTGAAGGGGGAGAGTATGTGTGCGTGTCTGGTGGGGTGGGGATCAGTGGGTGTTGGCGGACGGTAACAAGGCAAAATGACAAGTGGAATAGCTACCGATTTTCCCTAAGAATTGCAAGCTTTTCTTCTATTCCCCAAAGAGAGCTGTGAAGCAGTAAATCCTTTTATCAATATAGTTTCCAGTGCACTGCACCCTTCTCAGCACCAACACCCCCCCCCCCCCCCCCCCCTGTCCCCCCTACTGTGAATCATCTTTGATCAGTGACAGGCTGCTGAAGATTCATATTGATGGGGTCAGCTGATAGGCAGGGATGGAACTGTCACAAGCTCTCAAAGTCTGGGGTTCCCAGTGTTCCCACTGAACCCCCTACCCCGAATGGTACCCCAGCCAAGGTAACCATGCTGGACAGCCATCTTAACAGAGCTCTCCCCACATCTCTGCATGTCCTGTCCTGTTCCAGAGTGGGGTTCAAACCCCTCTGCTCATGTTCCACATGCGACACACTGCTGCTGTTTTTCATCAAGCCCGTGTGAGTGGCTGATGTTCGTTACCCTCCAGGTTCTCTGTGCTGTTGCATGATCCTGTTTCTTGAGCCTTTTTCAAGATTTAACCTTTAAAAGAAAGGGTTTACATATTTTGGTCTTTGAAATAATTAATCCTTAATTCAATTTCCAGCTGGCTTAGGGCATAGTAGACATTGCAGTGCACCATTTTTAATTCTATATTTTCTAAATTGAATACAGTTGCTAAGTGATATTATTTTTCCAATGGATGTGTTTAATTTCATTGGTCTGCAGGCTGTTTTCGTTCCCTTCTATTTGCTTATATTATTAACTTGATGCCTGTCATATGTTCTGATTTATTCTGATATTTTGATGGTCAAGCCAGTAGCAGAAAAATTAGTTTGTGGTTGATTTGATCTCTGTTGGCATTTGTCAACTGAAAACATTTGAAGAACCCGTTTTTGTTATCCAATTTGATGTGAATTTTTGCTGAATGTGCAAAACAATTGCACTCATATTCAGTGACATGCAGCTAGCTCTAAGAAGTAGCACAGCATATGGAATGAGCTGTCTTCAGGATCTGGTCTTTGGTGCGTAGTTTATGTCCTCTGTCCATTGAGCGCAGTTTTCTGAGTGGATGCGTGCATATGGCATGTTTGGGGGCTCCTCTTCATGTCCTTGAAGCAGCGTGTGGCGGTTTTTCACACTCGGATGGGAGATGGGAAGCAGACAGCTTGCCTCTGACCCTATGTGCAGCAGTAACGATTAGTCACGGAGTCGGGCTCTGAGGCTCCAATGCATTATGCCCTGGAGCAGCTGTCATTGGCCCATTTCACCTCTCCGTGACCCAGCCACCCCACATGCCTTTAACGAACTGAAAACCCATTTGCATGGACCTCAGCCTGTTATCGTATTTGAGCGTCAGCGCAGACAGTGAAAGGGAAGACCTGGTCTAATTTGTTTGGTTTTTTTTTTTTTTTTTGAGCAACAATATTTATCCTGGAGGCTGAACCTCTCCAAAAAATGTAGCACAGTGCCTTTAAATTGAAATGAGCTTGGCGTTGACCCCTCCTTTACCCCGCCAGTGCAAGGCCTCATGCTGCTGTGTGCATGTATGGGTGACAGAATTTTGATGTTTTTGTTTATAGGATGATCATAGTTTTGACTATTTTACCTTTGTTTTTGCACTGCAGGGCACAGAAGGTTGTGTATGTTTGTTTGTGTATTTGTTTTGTTTTTCCTCGGCTCTGCCTGTTTTGTCCAGACTTGTAGAGAGTTCTGTGTGAAATAAACCCCCCCACCCGTATCTCATAATATGCCACCGAGGGCGACCCCCAGTCACCCTGTCTCAGGATTCGATCCATGGTCGACAGTTGATGGGTATTTTAACTGACAAGCTTTTGTTGTCTCTGTTTCACTGTTTTCCCAGGGAAGAATTTTGATAGTTTCAAATACATTACGAACAAAATCTGAGACTTTATCCAATGTTATTTAATAAGCATTCATTGTGTTTAAAATACAATTACTAGATATAATATATACAATAAGATATATACAATAAAGATATAATGCCTCTTGTGCAACCACTGTTACTGTATAAAAAGATAAATGTAAAGTTTGGAAGGCCTGGATCATCTGCTAATTAGTTTTTTCGCAGACAAGCTGCTCTGTCCAGAGAATGACATGTTCTATCCTTCTATGCAGCCTTTTAGGAAAGCTAACATGGCCCTCCACTAAGAGCAGGAGCTTCTCCAAGTTGCACTGCTGTTGTTGATGTGTCTGAAGTGATGTTGTATACAGCTGGCCAGTTGAACTCCTCCAATACAGTCCTTACGGTGGCAGCTGCGTAGTCTGATCAAATCATCTGGTTTTGCATTTGGTGAATACAGGCATAGTACTGCTAGACATCAGTAGGTGAACTGTTTTGCAAGCATATGCTGACTTGTCTTGATTTTTCATTAGCAATCGGATACTTTTTCTCTTTATATAGTGCAATTATCATGCACTATTGCACCCTTGTTTTTAGCCTTGGTGACCTGACTTGTGGCTGTGGTGTCCATTAAATTTGATTTATCAATGGTCAGCGTGGGATTGCCCTAATAATGACTTAACTCCAGATCAGGGTTTGCATCTAAAATGGGATGTGAGAAATGTCTAGGGCAAAACGCTGTTTTATGTCGACTCACGTTTCCTTAAACCATTGTTTAAACTGTCTGCCTTTGATAATTGAAGGTCTAGTGGTTGGGTAAACTAGAATTTCCCAGACCTTGTTAATAAATGTCTGAAATACTTTCACTATTATAAATTTGACATTTGACTTTTGCAGTCTGTGCATATCCACCACCATACCTGCCTATTTCATGCCTCCTCTAGTACCCATGTGATTTAACCGATAAACAATTAACTTCAACGAGCAGCTTCTGGAGCTGGTCCACTTAGGCTCACGTATTTATCTGGATAATGTAATTAAAACAGAACTGAATAATTTATGTGCAATGCCATCTTACCGAAATTCAAATACACAACTTAAAAGGTTCTATTTGGTTTTTTAAAATAATGTTATATATCTTTTTAAAATGTATTGAGGAAAGGCTACCTTGTAGTGAGGTATCTCTCAGAGAAAAGGAGTAATGACCCGTCTTCACTCACCAGTGGAAAGCTTTATATCCACAGTACCCCAGCAGCAGCCGTGATATCGTGGCCCTGCCTTGTCCCTGGTAAGGAACCACAGTTTAGCTCCAAGCGAAACGTTTCAGACATATTTCAGGTAATTTTCACAGTGCTGACATTTAAATCCAGCATTCCGAAGGCTAGAGGAACAGAAGTGTCATGCATCATGGATCTCTCTATAGCCGGGTAATTGTAGTAAATGATGCTATGGATTGATGAATAGGATACTTAGATCAGCCTAAGTGAAAATACTGCAGGGTCAACATGTCTTGAGGCGTATTTCCTGGGCGAACTGGGCTCAGAGCTGTAGAGCGTTGGGGCCTGACTTCAGGACTGAGTGCTGGAGCACTCATCTCCTACGGTCCAGCCTGGGCCGCAGCTGTCCTTCACCCTCACCTTGACATTTGTCGATGGCGGAACTTGGTTTTTTCCCTTCACCCCCTGTTCTGTGATTCCTGCTGGTTTGGCACAGACTTTTAAAAATTGATGTGTGCTTGCTCTAATGACTGCGCTCATTTGGTAAATAACGTTCTGCGTCCGATAAAGGGGCCAGCAAGCTGTCGGGCGCGGTGGGTGCGTGGCGGCTGGCCCAAGCCTCACCGTTTAAATGGGAGCGTTCAGAGTCGCGCCTTGCCATGTTCATCACTACTAATGAAACCTGCACTATGCTCCCAGTGCAAGAACCTGATGATACCGCTGTCACTCAACCATATGCCTCCTTTAGGCCTGGCATCTGCTCCTGGATCAGTCCAATATCTGTGTAACCCCCCCCTCCAGCCTGGTCCCCTGCTCCCACCCCGCTCCAGCAGAAATGCTAGGATGGGCCATCTCATTTCCATGCCACCCTCGACCAGTGAGATCTGTGTTTAAACAGGAGATATGGAATTAATTTATGTTAAGTCAGTCGAACAAATCCAGGGGAGCATGCAATAGCAGATGAATATTCAAGCAATGTAAAAACCCATTTAGGACAACATTTGCATCTCTGTATTACTCGAAACCCCATAATGAGCTTGCCATGCCAACAAGCTGCTGTCCCCCTGACAGGCCTGTGTCACCCAATCAGAGCCTTTACCCAGGGCTGGGGGGTTGGGGGGGGGGGGATCCCAGCAGAGCGGGGTACTGAGGGGGAGGGTAAGGGTCCCAGCAGAGCGGGGTACTGGGGATGCTCGTTGCAGGGCAATAATTTTGTTTTTGTTGTTTGTGATTCATATGTGTGCTGTAATCATATTATACAAACAAATGAACTGATTAAATGGCATGTTTGCTTCGTTCTGACTTGGGGTAGAATTTGTCCTGCCTGGATAACACACATCAAATGCATCTGTTCCACAGGCTTTCTGAGCACCATGAAAGTCACAGAATGAAAGCATCAGTGTAGGAAAAAGGACCGCACATATCGCCCACTTTCTGCTTAATGTGGTCCTGATTGTGACTGGTGATTGATTTAAATGGTTTGATTCTAAATTGATTTAGAATTTTCATAGCAGATTTGATTGTCTGTCAAGTGTGTTAAGGAACAGATGACCATCCCATCTGTGGTCTGACTGATAAGCATTAAAAAGGCCAATTCGATAAAATACCATATACTAAAATATTAACACTCAGATGCGTGCGTTCTTGTGTGCATGTGCGTGCATGTGTGTTTGTGTGTCAGGTGATTCAAAAATGAACTGACTTAATCACATAATGTCCATAATTATTCACAGTTAATAACAGTTTTATAATTTGCAAGAAAATAGCTTTGAAAGTATTTTTATATACAAATACAAGCAGTATTGCTTTAGGTATCATATCTGTTTCATTTACTTAGGTAAGTCATTGATCAAGCTGCTGGAAGGTGACAATGATCTTTTCAGCCAATCATAACTGGTGGGCGTGTCTGAGAGAGGGCCTCCAGGCCAAGTGCCCTATTCCTCAGGCCAACAGTCAATGCAAAAACTTTGTTAGCTGGATCCTCTTGTTTGACTCCTCTTGAGCAGGTCGTTGGAACAATACCATTTCTCTGTGCCATGTCTGCCCCATTACATAAGCTATGCACTCGCAGCACCAGTGGGGCTCGACTCTTCCACTGTCAGAGCATCTTGTGCCATATACAAGCATTTTGATGATTGCTTGGCCTGAAATTTACTCTGGTAAAAATGGCTGTTTGGTTTGTTAGCTTAATTGTGGAAATACAACAATCTTTTCATGACAGGGAATTATTTGCATTCAGAGAATGCATGGACTTCTGTAGACTTTCTCTTCTACCAGATTCAACGTGATCGGATGTATAATGAGCTATCAGAAGCTAGCATTGATGGCGTCTCTACGCTGGTCTGCTGTGATGACTCGGGCAGCTGTTGACCCTGTATACTCTGCCTCCAGGTCTCTGTGGAAGCTGATCATTTCTGTATTGTGTTTCTCAGTGACAAACCAGATTTGTCACTTTCTGAAGACGGAGTGCTGTGTCAGTTATGTCCACCTTCCAGAACGAGGATATTCTCTGAGTGTGGCTCGTGCAGAGATTAATCGCTCCTGAGGAGGACAGAGTATATCGCTCTCTGCTCAGCCCACTGCGTTTGCCACATGAGTCACCGAGGTGTCATTAAGCTCATGGAGGAGCCAGAGAGGAAGCAGCCCCCTGTCTCTGACGCAAAATGCACTCTGTGCTGACTCTGCTCATCTGTCGTCCAGGAGAACACCTGACCATTTCAAACAGTGGGGCATTGGTCTCAGGTAACATACTGAGGACCCCCACCCCCCCACAGCAAAGCTGAGAAAAGATGAACTTGATGAGGAGCTCTCAGTGTATGCATAGCTGTCAGTTGCGCTGCACTGGTGCATTTTGTAGTGGAATTTTAACTTCCAAAGGAGCAAGTGAAACCCCTCCTATTTATAT
Source organism: Albula glossodonta (assembly GCA_019788955.1). Taxonomy (NCBI): domain Eukaryota; kingdom Metazoa; phylum Chordata; class Actinopteri; order Albuliformes; family Albulidae; genus Albula; species Albula glossodonta. The sequence goes on from JAFBMS010000070.1 coordinate 2,222,086, forward strand.
TTTCCTGCTAGGTTGGTCCACCTTTTCCAGACTTAACCTTTAGACATCTGTGATTGGTGTTTTAGTGTAGCCTAAATCAAAAATACACCACATAGTTGTTGAAGCAATTAAACATAAAACAACCATTTATGCTTTGGTGTGGCTACTATCACGGTTAAACATTTAATAAACAGCACAATGGAACATTTTTTAAATCGTGTTCAACCAACAAAGGAAAAAACTAATCAACAAGCCTATCATTATTGTTTTTCAGAACATATGCTCCAAACAGTACAAATTTACTGGGTGTGACCAAACTCTGAATTTGGGATAGTGTTTGATAACTAGAGGTTTGATAACCAGAGAAGACCCATGTATGCAAAAAGACCAATGCTCCCAGGCTTATGTAAAGGGGTTTTTATTGTGTTGTGTTTAGTGCTGTTATCTTACCCACATCTTGTTAAAACTAAAGCCTTTGGGGGTGAATAACTTCTGTTTTATTTGTGTTGCATTGTTGTTCGGTCAGTGGAGTGTGTCTGCATGTTCTGTACTGTACAGCCTCGTTCGTTTGTGCTCAGTGTGTCATCATTTTTGGTTCTTGGTAACAAGGACCAACCACTGTTATGAATTTAGCCGGTTTTATTCTATTCCCTCTTTCCCCACTGTATCGATTGGACAGTTTTCTTTGGACATTAATAATGCCCCATGAGTTTCTAATATTTGAGAATTAAATTACTTTTTAGTGTAGAGAAAAGGAAATGTACAGGGCCTCCCCTTCCTGTTCTGAGGAGAAACTGATAGCAATCAGTGCGGCGCAGCTGCTCTTTCACTGCGTGTTTTCTTATGCAGATCCCCCGGCCTTGTGGGTGCCGTGTGGGTGCCGAGTTGGTGCTGTGATGGTGCATTTCTGGTTGACTCTGGATGAAGATTAAGCCTTAAATGCAGTTGACTGACCAGTCATTCCCATTAAAGGTGAAAGGAAAGTGCATGAGCATTGATCTTTTACATTTCAGATCAGTAAATATATTGGCCTCTACATCTTATGTGGTCTTGAGAAAAAGAAAACCAGTTTGTTTGTCGGATGATGCAAATCGATGTTGAGCCGTCCTGGCCACAAGCTCAGAACCGGCATGGGCGACCTGCCCGTTCAGCCCGTCTCACTGGGCTGGTGGGCGTGGGGGGATGTGGACAGTAACGCAGGGCGGCATGGGAAGCGGAGGTAGGGGTGGGGGCAATGCCAGCGCACCCTTCCTCCTCCCCTGCAGCCTTATGCAATGCGGAAAAGCCAACTCTACCTGACTCCCCCTGTCAGGCGGCTTTAGCGACCGCTATCGCCATGGGGCCAGATTACATCAGGTCTCCGCTAATTACCCATCCGCCACGGGCCACGAAACCAAGAGTCAAAAGAGCTGCGATCAGACCCAGGTTCTGTAATCTGAGAGTAAACTACTGCTGACAGCTTCTCGACGAAAGCACAATAAGCTCAAGTACAAGACCTGGAATCACTTGAAGTGCTTCATGTATTTGTTCATGCTCATTGTCATGGAAAGTCCATTGCTTTCAAGATGCTGTCTTTGAAACTATTTCTTAAACATGAGTTCAGATGTCCTCCTTTCCTGTGCCAACACATCAACCTGGAACACTTCTTGGGAACATTTAAAGGTCTAACTCTACAAAGTGTTTGTTCCTCTATGTCTATAGGCGAGTTCCTCACCTGCACAGAGGGAAATTATGCCAATAATGGAACAAACATACTTGTGCGCCCTTCAGAAAGTCACTTCCTGAATAGACCTCACCATTTGCTGCATTAGAAATACTGACACGTGGCAGCAGCCCAGCAGGTGACAGTAACATATTGAAATGCTGCCATTGAAGGTGTAGTGTTGAGTAACAGAACGGAATGGCACCCCTGTCTCCTTTACCGTGGAGGTGGATTCTCATCTGTCAGTCAAGAGCGGCAGCCTGTCTGCGCACACAGTGCAGGGCCTGCAGTCAGAGCTGCAGCCTGTCTGTGCACACAGTGCAGGGCCGGCAGTCAGAGCTTCAGCCTGTCTGCGCACACAGTGCAGGGCCGGCAGTCAGAGCTGCAGCCTGTCTGCGCACACAGCGCAGGGCCGGACGGCGTATGACGCACACTGGCAGTTGCAGGTTTGGTTCCCCCTCCCTCGGCTTTCCCTGGCATCTTTTGAATTACAAAGAAACATGACTTACAGAAAAGCCACTGATTTTATTAATTTAAGAAATGTTGAATAATGGAGGCGATAATTTTATTTATTTCAGATTGGAGGAATAGTCTTTGTTTTTTGAAGTGCTGTATATTACATTTTTTCTGTTGTTATTTTTAACTATGGTCATCACTAAGCTGTTCTTATAAGCTGTGTGGTATGTATATGAAGTACACTTCTCTTCCCTGCTGTCTGCGGGAAAGCAGAGACCATCAGCACGCAGCCCAGGTCTGATTGTGGAGCAATCAGAAAGCCCCAGCACCACCAGACATGCAGCTACTAACGAACCAATCATTTCCTCACGGGTCACTTAACAACAGTTGAGCTATCGCAAAGTTACCAGCCGTTAGGTAATCTCCTAGCAGCCTCCTGTGGAGAGCCTTGGTCCTGAGTGGTCCCTTGATTAATGTCTTTTATTTCATCCAGAATAATACAGCGAGTGGTTTTGTGTGGCGGGGGGAGTGTGTTTTTTTTAATACAGCGTGTGGTTATGTGTGGCGCGGGAGAGAAGCCATTCTGCTGGGTTTTTGTTGTGAGCCTCTCATGTGATTCCCTGTCGCATGCTGCTCGAAGGCTGACATGGGGTCTCGAGTTTTCTGCATTTCCTTTCCCAGTGACAAACCGTATTTGTCAAACTTAGTGACTGACTGCGCTGTCAGCGTTGTCACGGCGCTGAGATCGACACGCAGAAGCTGCGCGTTTAGCTTTTGTTATTTCTGTCACTGAGTGCAGACATCAGAGTGGAAAAGCCAAGTGGATTGCAAACCTGTTTTGTCTACTTGCTGTTTCCAGTGCACTTTTTCCAATCATAACACAATTCTGATCTCCCTCTAAGATCTGTTCAGCCCTCGTAGGCTCAAATAATTACAACTTTTTTTATGAAGCGAGAAGTGTAGAAATGTGTACTGGTCAAAGTGAATTAATAATATTTGCAGCTGTACAGTGTGCCACAGAAATAAAGCAGTTGTTTTTTGTGTGGAGCATCTTGGTGTTTATCATTAGTTATAATTATGGCTATCAACTTCTTGCCCATCACATTGTGTGTGCGTGGTTTGTGTTTAAGAGGGTCAATGCTGACTGGTGGGCTAGTAATTGTAAATATGTAAAAGGACTGCATGGCCACAGCCCTTGGCTGAAAACTGTGTGAAGGGGCTGGACTGGGGTCAGGGGTGCTGGGGTGGAGGGGGGTTGCGGACTGCTGCATCAGATGCAGGTGCATGACAGGGTAAAGAAAAATGCCTCCTGCTCCACAACCCCTGGTCCAAGACGGGGGAACACAGGAAAGAAAGAAAAAATAGAAATACAAAGGGCAGAGAAAGCATTAATGAGCTGGCAAGGACTCAAGCTGCACGCACATAGACACACACAGACTCACGCGTGCTCAGACACACACACATACAGACATACATATGCACACACACATACTCACATGCATGCACACACACTACACATACAGACACACACATACACACACAGACGCACACGCAGACCTGCCAGGCTCTATTCATGGGGGGACTTGATAATTGTTATTCAGCTGTCCGTAATGAGATGCACTGCCCAGTGGTGAGAGACTCAGGCGCTCCCACCTTTTTGTGATGCTAATTAGGCGCCATTAGAGCCGGGCGTATTTCTGTTGCGTCTCATCCCCCCCCCCCCGGAGCGTGGCTGAAGGGAGGGGACCAGAATACTGCTCCGCCATTTCCACGCCCCTGCCAGCGTAAAAATTAAAAATAAAAAAAAAGAAAAACGCTGTTACACAACCGTAGCCTGTACGTTTTATAGGAGTAGCAGCATGTGGTTCTCTGATACTGCTTTTATTTATTTATTTGGTGTGATGTTTTGTGTTTTGTCTCTGGGTTTTTTGTTTAGGTTATTACACACAGTTTGGCAGATGGAAGGTGCGTATTTGCGTGTGTGTGTGTGTGCAGCACATAAAAGCAGCAACAGGTCATGCTTGTTCCCTCTGTCTGAGCTCATCGCAGGAAAAGAACAGTTCTATTATGCTGCTGGATTATGCACTGCTTCCCCCCCACCTCCCTAAGTCCTCGTGAAAAACTAAATGATATTGGTCAGCAAAAAGTCAACTGAAGTTCAGCAAAATTTGTGCCAGTTTCAGTAAATGTAGAATTGATAGAGAATAAATTTGAGTTTTTACCCTCATTTGCATGTAGTGTTCTTATCACTACATTTCATCTGCTACTTGTATGCTAGGTAGTAAAGCAAATGGTCCCTTAATGTTGTCATTGTTTTGTATGTAACATGGTTGTTGTGCTGCATATTTTTATCAAAAGGCTTTGTTTCACCCTCAAAACGAGTAAAAACACTCGAGTTTGTTCCTTCTAAGTGGGCTGTAATTGCAGTTGCGTATTTTCTCTCAAATTAAATCATTGTTTATGTGTGACAATGTAAGATACCAATTTTTTTGTGGTTGCCAAGGTAACAAAAGTATCCGCCTGAGATCTCCAAACGAAAAATATAAATGAAAGCATCAAGAATTCCAATTTTTTCTTCATGCTCCTTCTTTTTCCTTTTATAACTAACATACATGGCCTACAGTTAGATTGGCTGTGAATTCTTTGTCTTTTGTGTGGTTGCTCTGACTGAGTTACCATCTCTCTGACTCCTTTGCACATCGCAGGGTTACTGTGAATGAGATGGAACCGCTTTGATTCTTTGCCCCTTTGTGTGGCTCCTCTGAGTAATTGTGTGCCTATTTGGCTGTCTGACCACTCTTTGTGTTGTGCCCTTTGACCCCCCCAGCGTAGACCAAAGGTCTGGAGCCCACAGTGTTCCGGAGGTTCTGAGCATAGCTCAAAGGTCTGGAGCCCGCAGTGTTCTGGAGGTTCTGAGCGTAGACCAAAGGTCTGGAGCCCGCAGTGTTCTGGAGGTTCCGAGTGTAGCTCAAAGGTCTGGAGCCCACGGTGTTCTGGTGGTTCTGAGTGTAGACCAAAGGTCTGGAGCCCACAGTGTTCTGGAGGTTACGAGCGTAGCTGAAAGGTCTGGAGCCCGCAGTGTTCTGGAGGTTCCGAGCGTAGCTCAAAGGTCTGGAGCCCACAGTGTTCTGGAGGATCCGAGCGTAGCTCAAAGGTCTGGAGCCCGCGGTGTTCTGGAGGTTACAAGTGTAGCTCAAAGGTCTGGAGCCCGCAGTGTTCTGGAGTTTCTGAGCGTAGACCAAAGGTCTGGAGCCCGCAGTGTTCTGGAGGTTCCGAGCGTAGACCAAAGGTCTGGAGCCCGCAGTGTTCTGGAGGTTCCGAGCGTAGACCAAAGGTCTGGAGCCCACAGTGTTCTGGAGGTTCCGAGTATAGCTCAAAAGTCTGGAGCCCACGGTGTTCTGGAGGTTCTGAGCGTGGACCAAAGGTCTGGAGCCCACAGTGTTCTGGAGGTTACGAGTGTAGCTCAAAGGTCTGGAGCGTGCAGTGTTCTGGAGGATCTGATTGTAGCTCAAAGGTCTGGAGCCCGCAGTGTTCTGGAGGATCCGATCGTAGCTCAAAGGTCTGGAGCCCACAGTGTTCTGGAGGATCTGAGCGTAGTTCAAAGGTCTGGAGCCCACGGTGTTCTGGAGGTTCCGAGCGTAGACCAAAGGTCTGGAGCCTGCAGTGTTCTGGAGGTTCCGAGCGTAGACCAAAGGTCTGGAGCCCGCAGTGTTCTGGAGGTTCCGAGCATAGACCAAAGGTCTGGAGCCCGCAGTGTTCTGGAGGTTCCGAGCATAGACCAAAGGTCTGGAGCCCGCAGTGTTCTGGAGGTTCCAGCCAGGGCAGGGGCAGCAGCTGCATCCTTCTGCCTGCAAGCTTCCCCCCGCTGCAGTCGTGCAGCCGTAATGCAATGCTGCACCAGAGACCCGCAGTGTCCTGCCAAAATCATTTCGAGGGAACCCCTGTGAGCCTCCACTCTCTGAGTCTGCTGGATGGGGGGGCACACAGCCCACAGAAAAACCTCACCTGAACCTCGGGCTCAGACTTTCAAATCAGCCAAAGAAATCAAAACCCCATTTTTCCCCTGACACAGATCGCCACTCCTTTTTTTATTTTTCTAATTTTTTCCAAGGGTTTTATAATCTCATAGCCTCCTTTTCTCAAAGGCTTTATTGTCATTGTATCATTTACATGATTACTTTTATGTTAATAGGTGATTTTTATAAATGTTAATAGGGTATAACTGTTACTGTAGGCTATTTTTGCTGTGCAGCTGTTTCTCAGTTTTCACAAACAGAAATCTCAGTGAGCGCTTATCTCATAAAACACACAGCCCACAGAGTGGTCAGGAGCTCATTCTAGTTCGGGCTGTATTCATCTGAAAATAATTTTGCTGTGCTTTGATCAGACCGGAAGCAAGTTTCGAGGAGAAGTCATTACAAGACAACCACAGCAGCGAGAGGTGTTTCCACAGATCGATTTAAATGGCCAAGTAATACCACTTGGACACAGTTCACACTTCTTCTCTCGCAATGAACACAAAATGTGAACGTGTAATTCATTGTTAGTGTACGAGTAATGTGGTTCTTTGTTTTTTTGAAACCCTTCCCCCAAAACCATTAAACTTGTATAACAATTTTATGTTTGTCTGTGCCCCTGAAACTAAGCATTTGACTGTGTATTCATCCACCACTTCATGGCCTTCTAGCCAATGAGCCAGCTCATTCTGTGAACAGCTATATAGGGTAAAGCCTATTTCAATTTCGGAGACCAAGTATTCAATTATTTCCGTAGTCAGTTGTACTATTTTAGATTTAATCAATTGCTCAATGGTCATTTAAGTAAATAATTTTGTTTCCAAACCGGGTTTAGGAAACCCAGCGAAAAATAATTTGAGATTTTAACATGTGTGAAGGTGTGAGTGAATTCAGGTCTATCTGCCTTGAGCAGTTATGAAACACAATTGGACGAGTATCTGAGTAATCAGTCTTGGGAACCATTTTTGGGAACAATGAATTTTTAAATGAATCAAAATGAGCTAGTTTATATGGTTTGACCAAAGCTGAGTTGTTTTTTTACCACTAAGGTCTGCATCTTTTTCGAAGGTGTATGCACCTTGACACACAAAATTCATCTTTATCCAGTTTTATTGCAAATGCCCCAAAAGCTATTAAATTGGTAAAAAAAATATGCCTTACCTAGTACAATTTACAACTTTTGTCACCATTAAGGAAAAGTATTTCATCACAAATATGTTCACAACAGGAATCCCTACATGGAAACCTGGCTTTGTCTGCTCTGATTTTCCCACTGTATGTGCTTAAAACGAGCGACTTTGTGGGCAAGTCCATAGATGTTTACTACTGTACTCATAAACCAAAGCTTACTGGATCATGACTTATCAGAGTGCAGAGTCTCATGCTGAATAGAAGCGTTTGTGTGGGAAAACATTGACTATTGTGGAATGTGACTTTTGTTAGCCCAGTGAAAAACAGCAAGCCATTTAATTCAGCGTCTGACACAGTGTGGAGGAATGCCTCCGTCACTTGGAGTGCGGGGGCTGGAAAAGACGTGGCTCAGCTCCGTGCCACCGACCCCCCCCAGGTTTGTGGGTCGCTCTCGGGCGCAACCTTGCCACGCCATACAATTACTCACATGAGGTCGGTTGTCAGACTCAGAAAAAGCCAGCTGAGGACCTTCCCTGGCGTGCTGCAGACCGACTGAATGGAGAGCCCAGTCTGTCAAGGCCTGGCTTTGTGCAGGACTGCATCCACCGTCTCTATTCCTGCAAACTGGAGGCCCCTTGGATAATAAGCTGCTTTTTTTGTGTCTTTGGTGTTTACTCTGTTGAACCTCTGCCCCTGTGAACAGATACAGATTCTGAGGAAACAAACCACTCTGCGAGCAATGACCACCGTAAAATATGTTCATATTTAAAAAAAAAAAAAAAAAAAAAAAATATCTCTACATGGCAACCTATCTTTCAAGCATGCTTTGAACTTAACAACTTAACATGTTCTCAGAATATCTCATATCGTCATCTCGTTCTTGTTCGGCTACATGGTCCATTTGTTTATTTTTTTTCGCACAGAATTTAGCACTCATCTTTTTATTGATTTATTTTTCATTGAGAAGCCTGGCTTACCTTGGAACCTGGCTGGGAAACAGGTGTGATAACATGTCTTGCCTCATAGCTTCACTTCCTCCTCACTGTGCTGGGTGTAGCGAGTGAGGGACAAGGCTCTCCCAAGATGCTTTGCAGAGATCCTGTTCATTTGGAAAGACTGAGTTCCACACTAATCTGAAAAAGGGGATTTTGCTGTTTGCAGTGGCGCGCAGACACGTCCGAGATCTGCGTCCATACCGTAATTGCAGAGGGCTGTTCGCCACTCACCATTTCAGCTAATGACTCCTGGGATTGGCAAGGAATGGTTTTATCCATTTGAGAAACACAGAAATAGCAATTTCATAAATAAATGGTAATAATGGTAAAGCGAGGAAAATTGAGCATGGTCGTCATTATGGAGCGTGTGTCTCAGAGAACCGCGTCTGTCCTTCGGATTAATTATCAATTACAGGCATTATCCAGAAGATCCACGCAAGATGTTCACTGTCACTTGGCAGAAGCCAGTTTAGCCCTCCCGGCTGTGAATAAGCACACACTTGTGTGCATTCATTACGTGGTCCTTCAGGAAGTGTTGCCTGGTTGTTGATAAGGCTCCCTCTGAACGGGAAATCGGCACATTATAAAAGGAGTGATTTATTTTTCCCTTCATGACGTGTAAAACCTGGTCCGAGAATCATCTGAACGTCCTTTATTCTCTCTCTCTCTCTTCTCATCTACAGAGAAGGGAGGATTAGGAGATTGTTTGTACTGGACCCATGTAATTATTATTTCTCCATTGATTGAAATCCAGAGAGCTTTTACATTTGTTGTTCCTCCCAGCCTCACGCAATACAGTCCTCCCTCGACAAACAGACCTTCTTCCAGTCAAATCCCATCTCATACTTCCATCCAATCATATTTCCCTCGTATTAGGGATCAGATCAGACCATGATGTAATCTGACGTCTTTATTGTCATTTGATTGTTTTGTGGCATAATCCAGTAACCTGGATTATGCTCAATTAAGCGCGGAGTATCTTTCAGCCTGTCAAAAGCCAGTCGGATGGGAAGATTAGGATGTGCGCATTTGTTCTGACTGTTGGACAACTGGTGCGCGATTGTCCAACATCCCAAACCTAATCTGTGTCCAGCAAGCCTTGCAAGTCTCTTCCATTGTGCATTCCCAGAGAGACAGAATTCGATTGTAATACAGTGTGGAAATAAATAGTGAAAAAAATTTCTGTATTTTCTTCGTATTTCTTCTCCCCTACCCCTGTCTTTGTGGTACATGAGGAATTCATGAGACCAGCTGTGGGCTTGGAGTGTATTACTCCTAAAAACTTAATGCAGTTTGGCCTTCGTTGGCTGAATATAACAAGTTCACCTTTAACAGGCAGCATCCAGCAGTGTGTGTGCTGCAGGGTTTTGCTTGTTTGTTAGAGGGGGGATCTGTTTTCTTTTATGTCTTATCTTTTTTCTTTTCATTTCTTGTAGTTCTTTATTTCTTTTCCAGGAGCTCTTCTTTTTCAGGGCATAGTCACTGATTCTCAACTCTTTGAAAACTCCCTGGAAAGGCCCATGTTTAATTAGTCTTAAAACATAAAGAAAATAATCATAGTTTCTTGTAAAGAGCATGTTTCAGAACAAGGGTTCGTACTCATGCCATTTTTTTTTTCTATGTTTTTTCTGTTTTGCCATCATTTCTTCTGTCTTGGAGAAAAGTCTCACACCAACTCAGTCTTCATCATGGTTCCCAGAATTTGAATATGACTTATGCACATAAGCCAAAATCTGATCCCTATATCTTCCCTCAATTCTGTTGTGGTTTTGCTCACTTCCTTCAGTTTGTTAGTCTTTCTCAATTTGTTAGAATGAAAAATGTTAATGTTGCTGTCATGAGTCATTATTTGGCAGCATGTAAACACCATGACTTGAGGTTATTTAGTGATCGTAGGTCATTGTTAGGCTCTTCATGTCTCATGTGAAGCATTTAAGGTGCTCTTAAGGATAATTTGCAAGGAAAGGTTTTTGTTGTGTTTTTAATTGGAACGCTGCTTTTCACCTGAAGCCTCCATTCAGCAATTCTCACTCCTCTGCATCTTATTGTTTTTCTTGTCCCTGCTGTGATGCGTTTAATATATCACACCATTTCAGCCTTGTACATTACTCTCTGACCGACGCAAATAGTAGACCGTGTTCTCTAGCCAAGATCTACATTTTGTCATATGTCATCAAAGCTGATATGCATGACTGGGGTGCCAGTGTAGTATAATAGTTAGGCAGCTGGGCTTTTAGCTTAGAGGCTGCAGGTTCGATTCCAGAGGGACCCTGCCAATACAGTCCTGGGCAAGGCGCTTCATGCAGAGTAAATACCCAGCTGTGTAAATGGATGGTGTGTAAAGTGTGAAGTGGGTTCGTCCTCAGAGCATCTGCTGAATGGCTGAAGTATAAATTAGTGAAGAGCGCATATTTGGTGCATTGGCAGTGTGAGCATTGACAGATTTTAAGTGGACACATATTTCACATAAAAAAGATCCTGATGTGAATTTTGTAGTGACCGTCTATAGAGATGGGGACAGAAAACAAATAATCGTAGCGCTCCAGTCAGTGAACCAGCTAAAGGCAGTACCATGTGAGCACTCTCTGATTTCGCCAACAGCATGTGCAATTTTTTTTTTTTTTACCCCAATTTTTCCCTTTTTTTTTCCCCACCCAAATGTTCAATCGAACTTGTAGACCTCACCGCAGCACCCACCCCGACAGCTGTGGAAGTAGAAGTCGAGCATGTGACTCTTCCGATTCACGTGACGACACTCTCGCTTCTTCTCACGTTGTGGCCGCACCACAAACCGCATGCTGCCTATGACGTCGGAGGAAGATGTAGTCAGCGTACATTCGGTTCGTGCCGCCGCAGGTGCCCCAGCACGACAAGGAGAGCGCTACCACAGCGAGGCCAACGGGAGTATTTTTAGCCGACCTACCCCGTATCGAACACCGGCGAGGCTTGCCAATTGTTGCCTCGCCAATGGGACCCCTGGCCATTGCCGGGAATGGCGAGGCTGGGAATCGAACCCCCGAACACAGGACCCGTAGTTTGTTTGTTATTATCTAGCTTAGTTAAACCCTGGTAATACCAAATGTGTGAAACTAAAATCGCTGATGGAAAACTGTCTGTTTACATGTGCACCATTGGTTTAGCAACGAGTCATTCAAAAACTCTAACCTGTTTGAATTTGGAGTGTTGGAGTCAGACAATGTAATCAGTATTATTTTATATGTAGTTCAGTGTAAACCAGATTTGGATTACTGACTGTTGACTGAGGACACCCTCGGGAAGACTGTGTGAGGTTGAGGTCATCTGGCAGTGTGGTACTTTTTAAAGAAAGGAGAGTGGGTGTGTGAGAGATCATCTGCTGTAATAGGGCTATTATTCCATACTTGGTCAAATGGTCATTCATGGCTATTTTCTCCAATTTGGCCACCAAGCTAGGAAGGGAACATTAACGCCTTCATGCGACTCAGTATTATCTACAATCTTGGATAATCAAAGCGTATCTAACCCACTGCGGAGTCTCCCTTATGGAAGCGTGTCCTGAAATTGGCGACCAGGGTAATGGAGTTCTTCCTGACATCTCAGCGTGCAGTGGTGGTCCTGATTCACTCAACTGAGAGGGAGAGTTCAGCAGTGTGATGGTAGATGGCCGCAGCTGCTAAAACTTGCCAATAACTTCTCCACCACTGAATCGACTTGTTGACAAGAAGTAACCATTAACTGTCTGGTTGGTTGTGCTACTTGCCCATATTCTGCTAATTTAAAAACAGTCACTGAGTTTACAGAACATTGCATTCACTGTGATAAACTCCGATATGCATGTTCATGCAAGCTGAATAAAGCTTCAATAATGACGACATACAATTTATGTATAAATATCACTTCAATGAAAGATGAATGTAAATACAAAACAGTCTGGGTCAACAACGACGAAATCTACCTCAGACATTTGTAGGAAGGGTGCAGTATCTAACCCATGCCACCTCTTACTGGTTTTACCCTCATCTCACATATTGTATTGTTCTCATGCTGTCTGAATATGAATATCAGTTGTCAGCTTTTGATCTGTAACTGTCTGAGCAACACTAAGTAAAGCACATGCCTGAGCTGACCCTCAGTGTTTCTAATGTGGCGATCTTTTTCTCTGAAATACTGAGATACAACTATGTCCTGCATACCTGGAAAAGTCAATAATACTAAGTATGTTGACAAAGTATAAGCTGTAAAATGAGGATACCTTAAATACATTCATATAAATGTTAGGAATATCTGGGATGCTGTTAACATTACACTTAACTTCCAGCAAGTTTAAACTTTCCATCATAGTTTCTTAAAGTGGGTTAGGTGTGTGGGGTGGCCTCTGTTTTGAGAAAGCCATCTTCCTCTTTGTCTCCTAGGATTTAGATTTTTAAATGTTGTTTTCACCTGAATGATCATCTTTTACTGAAGAAATGATATTTATCCACCTTATATTTAATCATTACTCAAGCTTAAATCTGCTTGCATGCACACAAGCGTAGAGGCTTATGCTGCTGAATGCAACACTCTTAAACTCTGTGACGTTGTTTTAAAATTCATCATGGTTTATGAAAGTAATTCAGTGGTAGTTTTATCTGTGCACCGAATGCATTGATAGTCCCTGTTTTCTTAGCTTGTAACTTTGATATTTGTGCCTCGTGAAACGTTTTCTAATAACACATTTACAAATCGAGTGGATGCATGAGATTAGTCAGTTGATGAAACATGAAAAAAAGTTAGATTGTGAAAGAATATCTCCATGTATACGGTAGGACATGCAAAACAACAGCCAGTCTAGGCTTTTTCAACTGGTTCATTCCCTAGTTGATATGGCAGGGTATCATTACTATGGTTTCATGGTTACTTATGTACTAAACATATAAACTAGAATGGACGCTAGCTTGAAGTTGTGAGTTTTATGGAGAATCTGCAATGCATGTGGTTCATTAGCTACCAGTTATTACATGGGTACTAACACAGTCCTTTGATTTGTGTGGCACCTGTATGTAAAAAGGTGGGTGTTGAGTGCACTGTGTGAGCTTGGTTTAGTTTGATGCACATACTCCAATTTAGAGAAGAGAAGAGGAGCAGTTTAATCCGTGTGTAATACAATACAAAGCCTAACAATGGCACTTTTTATGGCGTAATGGTGTAGACAAGCAACAGATTCTGATGTTGTGCCAGATTTATAGAGTGACTAATCCCTGTTCTTCCTCTTTATGGGAAATGAAGAGTGGACACCCTGTCTTCAAAACAGACGCGGTTTCATTTATCTTCTCAGAGGCAAACGCCATGCTGCTCAGCTTTTGTCAACAGGAAACTGCAGAATTTCAGTTCCTGTACCTTGTCTTGCTGTGTGTTTGCCTAATGTGTATCGTTTCTGTTCTCATGAGGCACTGCAGCTCTGTGAATGATCCTTTTTTCTCCCTTTGGCTGCTCAACTTAAGCTCATGTTTTCCTCCTTGTAGTACATTACAGTGATAATCAGTAAGTTGAGAAGTGATGCTTTCAAAGCGCTTCATCAATAGTTCTCAAGCAGGCACAGTTAGGAAGGAGAACATTGGATGTGAACGAGCATTCCATACGTTTTGCTTGATGTTTTTGCTTGGATTGTTTGGGGTCTTTTGCCTAGCTGTGTGTAATGGCTAAACTCTGGGATCATTAACCTCAGGTTTTTAAAGCTACTGTGTCACACTTTATACCTGTGACAGCCACAATGGTGCTGCGCTCAAAACTTTTATTTCGGTCAGTAAACCAGCAAAGGCTTAAACCTGATGATGGTTTACTCAGGTTTTCTGTAGGGGAACAGCGAAACAGGCAATGCAAACAAAGCAGCTTAGTTCCACAGCATGAGGGCTCAAACATTACGGGGTTAAAAAAAAAAAAAACTCATGTGACTATTAACCTCTTGACTCCCATTGCGCAGTCTTTGACCAGTGATAGGCCACCACCATCAGAGCCACACTGAAGAATGTGATTTTGTGGAAAATCAACTCGAGGAGGTGCATTTTTTGCATGTTTAGATGCACATTTCCTCCCTACAACTATACTAGCATTTCTGAACATTAGTTAGATGCTTTTCCAATTCTAGCATAGTCAACATTTACTTAATTTATTTTCTTTTTCCCTAGTATTTGACAATAAAGAGAGAGGCAGATTTCTGTGGTTATCTGGTTATGCAGAGGCACATACTACATGTGGAATATAATGTTTGACGCACATAATGCATGTCCTGCACATGGAGCCATAGAGCACTTCTCTTTGCCCTCTCTCGCTGTGTGTGTGTGTGTGTGTGTGTGTGTGTGTGTGTGTGTGTGTGTGCGCGTGCGTGCGAGAGAGTGTGCATGTGTGTCTGTGAGAGAGAGTGTGTGTGTGTGTGTGCGCGTGTTTGTTTCGGAGAGCAGGAACTTGGGAGAAGCCGTCATTGCATTTGTCGTCCATGAAAAAAAGGTCCAATGGATGACCCCAAAACAAAGAGTCTGCCTTTCACAGAGTGGGCGTCTCGGCAACGCACATTAAGATTACTCTCATTTCAAAAGGCCAGATGCTGCCCCTGTCTGTCTTAAGTAAAAAGAAGGCAATATAGATTCATCGCTTTTTTGTGGTCTTGTCTGAGCATAGGTTATTCTTTTTTTTTTTTTTTTTTGGAGTAACCCTGCACCAAAACCCCTCTTCATATTCACACCTAATAGCCTGAGCCCAAATCTGAGGGGGGGGGGTCTGTGCTCATGCTTGCGTGTGCCCACACATGTTTGCGCATGCATTATCAGCATACCCTTTAACTTTAACAGTTTGTGAGCGGTTTTAAAGAACAGGATGCAGAGAGGTAAACCTTTATTTTATAGGCACCATTACGGCCTTGGGCTTCAGCCAAGGGGAGTGTCGTCTTCACATCTTTCAAAAGAAAAGCATACTCCATCTCACAATATTCAGCTTTAATGTCTAGCACAGGCCACACTTGGTAATGTGTGCACCAATCCTTTAGTTTTTGAACTGTGCAGTTGTGGTGGGTCCACTGCAGCTGTAAAATCTGCAGAGTCAGTAATGCGCCAGTTGAAACGGTGGCTTTCTGCCCAGCCATTCTGTGGCAGGCCTGCAAGTTTTACAACCGCGGACGTCGCGAGTCGTCACGGGCACTGGGACAAGGATATGCTGGGTAATCAGCCAGCACCTCTACTGCTTTAAATGAATGGTAAATAATTCACAAAGAAAAAATCGCAACATCGTTTCCATGTCAGCAGCTTTTGCAATTATTCTACAGTCAGAATTTTTCATTGGTTCATTAGTTCATCAAAAATAAGAGCACAGAAAATCATGGTCTGTGCTCATTTCATTTAGTTGTATTTTTTGCATTTGATATTCTCATGGAGACTATCAAAAGAAAGTGAGACCAAATAGCATCTGTAACATCTCTCCTATTGTAAATTTCTCTGTAGGACACGCCTGGGTGACTGTCTCATTCATAGACTAGGCACGTTCCTATTTTCCAGTTTTTATAAATATTTTTTTCTTCCTATTAACACATTTCAAGAATGTGAGCATTGTACACTTATAAGGAGCATTGTAACGAAAGAACATTATAAGGAACATTATAACGAGGATGATTAGAAGCCACACAGTTGGAAATACTGTGAGTCTTTTTGTTGGGGTTTTTATTTTATTTTACAAGATAATGAAATTGTATTTATGCCCATACCCTGGAGGGTGGACCTCGCATCTGGAGCGTGATTTAGACTGAGGCAATGATGTTTGCCTCACAGTTTGTGAAAAGCAGAAACAACGCAAAACATTCCTGTAAGTTGTGGGTTGTCAGTGGAAACAAGCACTCTCATTTTCTCTCCCTGCCCTTCTCTCCTTCTCACCCATTCCTTCCTCCTTCTCTTCTTTGCCCTCCACTCTCCACTTTCTCTTTCACCCTCTCTCCAGGTTGGTGAAAGACAACAGGTGCTGGTCACAGAGGAGTCTTTTGATACCCAGTACTACGTTGCCCACAATAAATACTATGAGCAGGTAAGTGAGACTTCACAAAGTTTACTCTCACAAAGCCAGATACAAATAAAGGTCTTCTGTTTGGCTTGAGTATCTCCTTCCAAACTTAAAATAACATGGAGCTGTAATACAAATACATGACTGTAATTGAAGCCTTCCTCAGCGTTTTATTAAATAAACTTGATACAGCATAAACCCAGAGGCACAAAACACCCCTCAGCCGTACAGGGTGAAAATGTAGAATTAGCATTCTAATTATGCCATATCAGTTTTCAGCTCAGATGCAAAAAAAAAAAAAAGGCCAACACGAAACCCAAATGCTGTCATACATTAATTAAAAAACCATAAAATACTATCATAATTAGCTAAAAAATATTTGTTTTAGCACTGAGGGCACCAGAAAGCTTTTTGTAAAATGATTGTAAAGATGAGTCTTTGGGAAATTAACAAGCTGGCTGGCAAAATGCTCCGTTAATATTTAACCAAAACAGTGGTTGTAAAATTCTGTTTTATGAGGCAAACAATTGACTATCCAGCACAATAGTTAGACAGTTAGAGAAAAGAAAATAAAGCCAGTCCACAAGAAAAATAAGCCACAAATATGTATCCTATTATCTTTCTGGTCATGATTGTGAAGAGCAGAGCATTATACAAAATCTTACTTATCAGTGATGACAAAGATCTTTCAGAATTACAGAAGTTTCAGAGTAATGAACCACTCTGCTCTTGTGCTCGTATCTCTGAGGTGTAGCTATATATGTGCATGCGTTTTATTTTGGAGCAGCAGCATGGATTTGAAAATGCAGACAGGGCCAGTCATTGGCTTTATGTTTCATCTCAAAGACGACATTCTGTGCTGCTGTTTGATTTCCTCAGCTTGCACCTGTATGCTTAAAGGGTCGTTTTTAATCAAGCACATAGATACCCTCCTGTAGGCAGTTCAGCACCTGATAAAGTTCATCTTTTTTTAATGTTCAAACATTGGGTCAGCCCCCTGTCACATTCCTGCATAAATCCTGCTGCATCTGGCTTCAAAGAACCCCTGTAAAACTCCACTCTAAAATGTCTGCAAATAAATCAATTTACTCCAGAGTTAACACTCATCAAAAAGACGTTTGAAGTTTGCTTCTTTTAAAAGGAAGCAACCAGTAATAATTTTTCCCCAGGTTGACTTGGGGCTACAAAGTTAGTTACAAGTGTCATTGGGTTGGTAGGGCCATCAGCGAAATGTGGCAGTTTGATCTCCCCCTGTGATTTCCCCGTTTCTCCGTGCGGACGGAGATGAGCTCGGCGCTCGGCTCGCCATGCCTAATCAGAGTCACACGGCCCTGGAGGGCCCACCTCATTACTTAACCCATGTCTGTGGAGGAAAGAAGCGCACGCACACACACGCACACGCACACACACACACATACATACATACATACATACGCATAAATACATACATACATACATGCACATACACAAACACACACATACGTACACATAAATACACACACATACATACCTGCACACACACACACACACATACATACATGCACACACATACATACACATAAACACATACATACATACATACACACAAACACACACACACATACGTACACATAAACACACACACATACATACATACCTACACACACACACACACATACATACATACATGCACACACACACATACATACACATAAACACATACATACATACATACATACATGCACAAACACACACACACATACATACACATAAACACACACACATACATACATACCTGCGCACACACACACACACGCACATACATACATACATGCACACACATACACACACACACACATACATACACATAAACACATACATACATACATACATGCACATACACACAAACACACACACACACACACACATACGTACACATAAACACACACACATACATACAGACATGCACACACACACCCATATACATACATACCTGCGCACACACACACACATACATACATACATACATGCACACACACACATACATACATACATACACATAAACACACAGACACATGCATACATACATGCACATACACACACACATGCATACATAAATACATACAAACACATAAACACACACACAGCGCTGCGTGTGGGGAGATGTTTAATAGGGTGGAGTTCAGGCCGGCTCTGCATGTGGGGAGGTGTTTAATAGGGTGGAGTTCAGGTTGGCGCCACGTGTGGGGAGGTGTTTAATAGGGTGGAGTTCAGGCCGGCGCCACGTGTGGGGACGTGTTTGATAGGGTGGAGTTCAGGCTGGCGCCGCGTGTGGGGAGGTGTTTAATAGGGTGGAGTTCAGGCCGGCGCCGCGTGTGGGGAGGTGTTTAATAGGGTGGAGTTCAGGCCGGCGCCGCGTGTGGGGAGGTGTTTAATAGGGTGGAGTTCAGGCCGGCGCCGCGTGTGGGGAGGTGTTTAATAGGGTGGAGTTCAGGCCGGCGCCGCCGCGTGTGGGGAGGTGTTTAATAGGGTGGAGTTCAGGCCAGCTCTCCATGTGGGGAGGTGTTTAATAGGGTGGAGTTCAGGCCGGCGCTGCGTGTGGGGAGGTGTTTGATAGGGTGGAGTTCAGGCCGGCGCTGCGTGTTGGGAGGTGTTTAATAGGGTGGAGTTCAGGCCGGCGCTGCGTGTGGGGAGGTGTTTAATAGGGTGGAGTTCAGGCCGGCGCTGCGTGTGGGGAGGTGTTTAATAGGGTGGAGTTCAGGCCGGCGCCGCGTGTGGGGAGGTGTTTAATAGGGTGGAGTTCAGGCCGGCGCCGCGTGTGGGGAGGTGTTTAATAGGGTGGAGTTCAGGCCGGCGCTGCGTGTGGGGAGGTGTTTAATAGGGTGGAGTTCAGGCCGGCGCCGCGTGTGGGGAGGTGTTTAATAGGGTGGAGTTCAGGCCGGCGCTGCGTGTGGGGAGGTGTTTAATAGGGTGGAGTTCAGGCCGGCGCTGCGTGTGGGGAGGTGTTTAATAGGGTGGAGTTCAGGCCGGCGGTGCGTGTTGGGAGGTGTTTAATAGGGTGGAGTTCAGGCCGGCGCTGCGTGTTGGGAGATGTTTAATAGGGTGGAGTTCAGCCCGGCGCTGCATGTTTAATATCTGCGGCTGCTGATTCAGAACGCACCAGCGGGCGCAGAGGGGAGCGTGCTGTGCTCAGGGGTTTAGCCCAAGGGCCAGGAGGAATGAAGCCTAAGCGTATGGGGGCTCTGATCCGTGATCCGTACATCCGTGGAGACCCCCGATGAAAGCTTGCGTGACCCCACCGCTCGTCTCTTCCCCCCTCCGGATTCTGCAGTCCTCTCACTCCCGCAGTGTAAATTGGTTGAATTGGAAGAGGGCCCCTCCTTGCCTGGGTGACCCCTGCTGAATAACCCTCCTGAGCTGGGGGATCTGGGCTGGAATATTCTCATCATGTTCCTGAAAGAGAGGCTGTCTCCAGGCCAGGAGGTTGCCATAGTCACACCCCCCCCCCATTCCCCCCATCCCTCCACCTTGTCTGAATCTTCTGCAGTCCAGAGAAGGTGAAGGGACCCTGAAATAAAAAAGAGGTGAGAGATAAATGTAGATAAACCCATATTTGAATTAAAGGTGCTTGCTTTGTAGAAATAAATGGAATCTGCCTACCAGAAGACAAGAGGTTGGACTGGCCCCTCTGGGGTCAACGGCTTGAAGGGGGTCGCTTGTTTCGCACAGAGGGTGCTGTGCTATTGATCCGTCTATTCAAAGAGCCAACAAAACCCCCGCGCCTGTGACAATCGATCCGAGAGGAATTATGTGATAAAGGCTGCGGTTTAATCTGAGATGCATGTGACGTGCTGTCTTTCTCTTTCATTTTCCTTACAATCCCATCATTCCAATGGACCCTGATCCACACCTCCCAGCAGATAAGGGGCAGATTCTTTTTTTTTGCATCAGATCATTTGTTTTTTTTGGATATTTTCTTTCGATCAGATTGAGCCACACTTCGGCTGTGTTTTATTAAAGGGAGGTGGGAACCTGCATGAATGCTATTGAACAGGGAATAAAAGTGCCCTCCCTTAAGCCGACGCACCGCCCTGGCGAATGGCGTTGAGGCGACAGGCCCTCTTGTCAGGCCTGGCGGGGCCTTTTCAGCTCCGTAATCACACGTCAATAGGCCGCTGGCTGCCCCAGGCCCCTCCCTGCTCACAGCCACCTTCTCCCACACAAAGCGGGGCCAGGGCTGGGTGTGCGCGTGGAGCAGCAGGTATGCTGATTAAATTAGCAACCCGCGGTGTTGAGCAGGCCCCTGGCCCTATTACATCTCCCCATTACCCCCTCCCCTCCCCTCCCCGTTCGGCCTGATTTCAGTCAGATCTGCAGATTTGTAGTGGGCACTTGGTGTTCGCATAAATCACTTGTTGCTCAGCCGGTGGCCTTTCAAAAAAATTATATGTGATTGGTTAAAAAAAATCTGTTTCTCAAAAAGCCATTTTTTAGAAAGAGGGCTTAAAAGAAGATGGGTAGGGGAGGGTGCCTGTGTTTGGCTTGTCACAGGAAAGGTAACGGGCCCATAGCTTGTACATATCTCATCATTATGCATGGCAGACATTTAACAAGATCTTTAAGATGAAGTGGTAAATAGACTGGGAAGTTGCTGGCAAAAAAAGGATTAAGTTTAAATTAATGACCCACAATGCACCTGTACCCTTTGCAACACATCCTGGTGCTCCATAAGATTGTTCTTCACGATAATTACATTTATCATGCAGAGCATGTGATTAGCATAGCAGCCTTATTTAGGAAATATGAATTGAGTTTATCAGGCAGTCCGTATGCCTTCCTGCTTTCATAATAGCAGAAGTAAGAAGGTGTGAGGAGGTCTCCTCGTGCTGCCTCACCGATGATAATATTTGACCTTTAGTGTCTGAAGCTGTGGTGTATATGATGGAATGAAAAATACTCTTCGTACAGTCATTCTGCTTTTTCAATTCATGGAACAGAATTAAAATGAGGCGAAGGCAGGGAAAACACATTTAGTTCCAAGTTAATTGAAAACGTAATTGACAGATCCATAGATATGCCATGTTTGACGGATTGTAATGTGCCGGAGTAAAACACCTCCTTTGATGTCTGTAGAAAGGTGGCCAACTCTCAGAAGTACAATTGTGTACAATTCTCTTGTAAAGGGAATTTCAGTGTAAACCCCTGCGGATCTCTTTAATCCAATTCACTCTTTAATTTTGAGTGGAATTCATTTTGCAAAAGATCATCTTCAATAGACCTGGGGGAGATAGGAGCCCCTAGTCTGCGGTCTGCGGGCGTCTGGGGAGCGAGTGTCGCTTGGGCCGAGTCTCAGATGGTTCACAGTGGTTGTCTATGTGAATTATTTTTAAGACAGGGTGCCCACGAGAGATTGCGGATACGAGCGGCCGCTGGGATTGAGGAGGCAGAATCCCAGAGGTTTCCCCTGGTCTCTGAGCCTTCATTTGGGTTTGGGCACAGGAGCTGTGGGTGAAGACTCAGCCCACGAGCTTTCGCTAATCACTGCCAGAGATCAGACACTTAGTGCCGTTCATCATGATTGATTTAAGGAATCTCCTTGGTCACATGGGACAGCTGATGGTAGATTGTTTTTTTTTTTTTTCCCTGGCAATGGACCTGGTTTTCCTGGAATGGTCTGTGAATTATACTGGCCTCTCTAACCTCCTGGGTATAGCTGAAACTTTTGTTAAAGGAAAGGCTTATTCCTTCAGAGTGACACGGTTGCCAGTTCATAACGCTTATAGTCTGCGTCCTTGACAACAAAGTTTGTGTGCAGTTTTTTTCTGTTTCAGCTGGATTTGTTTGTGATGCACTCCTTCCCCACCCAACCCCAATTTTCCCAAAATCTCCTCTTCCTTCAGTTTATCAGTGTCTGTGTATTTTTATTTAAGGTTCTGGTCCCTAAAACCCCAGAGTATAAAGGTAAAATGTTGGAGGTGGACATCTTCGAAGCAGGCAAACACTTCATGAAGGGGCGACCAGTGGACACAGGGCGAACCCTCGCTCCCTCCATTGCCCGGCCTCTGGAGAAGGGGGAGGTGTCTGGACTGACAGAGGTGAGTATACCAAAATACATTTTCAGAATTGTATTGAATTGAATTTGTGTTGGATGTAAAAACAAGAAAATACATAAAGCCTCCATTTACCTTTGCTCTTGCTTTGGGTTTAAAGCAGTAGCTGTGATTCTAGGGCCTCAGCAAACTGCATTGCAAATCAGAGAAACAAAGAAAGAAAGGGAAGCTAGAGTATTTTAGTCAGAAAATGAGAACATGTTTCAAACACTCACATTCCATAGAGTTATTAATTTATTTAAGGTACACTAGAACAGAGGGGTTCACTCCTCATCCTTCAGGGCTGCGATAAATAAAAGCGTGCACGGCAGCGCTGCAGACCGCTGCACTGTACGATGAGCTGTTGAAATGAGGGACTTGAGGTTATTTTCAAGGCCTTGAATATTCTAGTTGGCCTTTCATTCACCATTTCCCTCTTCTTTCCAATACTCTTAACACATGAATCGCGCCCTTAAATGGAACAGTAGGTGAGACTGCAAGCTTCATCGTGCTTGTAGAATCATTGAGCGTGTGTTAAGTGGAAGAGATGGCTCTCACCTGAACACACACAATATTTCCACAGCTCTCAAGCCGGCTTAGCATAGAAGATTAGATTGGCTTCACCTTTTGAACAATTCTGCAATGATCTATAGATTTATCATTTTGCACTTTACTTCATGCTCTGTCTGTTTCTCCAGCAGCACAAATGGACCTCTGTATGCTCTTGCCTTTCATTCTCTTCTCAGTATGTTTGGAAGTGGTGTGTCACATTAGGAAAAAAAAAAAAAAAAACTCATCATACAGTATTTAAAATTGGTGTTGGGATGCTGTCTATTGAAAAGTTAACAGGAAGTGAAGTTATCAGTCTGTGTACATACATATCCTGTGTGTATGTCTGTCTGCATATTTGTGTGTGGTGTATGTCTGTATTTCTGCTTTGTCTGTGCAGAGCATGGTTGCTTCACCTGCAGAAGAAACATGCCTTTTTCAAAACACTCCTACTGAAAAAATAAACGTATTGTGGATAATTTTCCCTGTAACTTGAAATAACTTGTTTGTTGAAAACCTCAGGTATGGTTCACAGGCTCTTCTATCTACAATAACTTTTGCTTTTATTCCTACACTAGAGTACATCAATCAGAGATATGGACCTTAAGTGGTTACTCCTGCAAGCAGTTACACACACGATGGCAGAAAGATTATACTTAAGGTTTCATTTACAGCCCATTAAACCATTTATCCATAAAACCACAGAGCTATGGAGTCATTTTTCTGACACCACCTCTTCACTGATGAAAGCTAATTATTAGGGGACACTAAAGGTCAAACCAGTGACGAGACCATACTTTCAAACACGTTGTAGAATTAAGCTGTTAAGTTCCTCTGGGGGGTAAAAAATTTGGAAGCAACAGTGACCAAGCACTGTGGACAAAGTGATGCAAATGTGTCATTTTACCATAGAGCTTGGCGGGGGAAATAAGAAGCAAAAAAAAAAATCTGCTGGAAGTTAAAAACATGATGTCATGAAACCTCTTTTTTGTGCGGTTGTGAACGTGGCTTTCTGTCAGTCTTTTTTTTCTGTCGTGCCGTAGCAGGGCTGTAAAACCTGATGGAGTGTGAAATTAAAATGTGTATCACATTTCAGAGCATCATTTGATGTCCTTTCCTCCAGTACAAATGTTCTGAGGAGCTCCCCATGAAAAATAACACCAAGCCCCCGATTAACATACTGAAGAAAAATAGTGACAGTTTATCCAGCCGTATAATTTCCAAATTACTCTCTGAGAACACTTACTCTTCTTTCTCCACAATAAAAAAAATGGGTTTGGGAGACTATTAATAATATTTACATAATCTCACAGTATTATTTTTATGGTGAGGAAAGGGATCTCCAATTGAAGGCCATCTGAGAAATGCAGCAGAGAGTCCAGTCTTTTCTTTAGTGCTTTTCATAATCTGAAAGCCTGTGGTGTCAGAGAATCTTTTAGTGTTGCAGGGAACTAAAGGTATATCAGAATTCTCTGGAAGTTTCTGCCAAATGAACACACTGTGAAATGCTTGAGGAGAGATTTGATGGTCTGAATGGCCTAAATTATAGACTTGGAGTTGGTAGCGAAAGTTGTTGAATGGGCTGTTTTCAGCAATTTATGGGGAGAGAAATTCTGAGGAATGTTTCATACATATCAGTAAGAATGATTCAAAAGCTGTACTTTCCCTGACTTTGACCCTGGAAATTACAGACAAATTAGTTTCTGCCAAAAACACTAATGGCTGTTTCCATGAAGGCTCAGCATTTATTGCAGTTTAACTGCACTAAGAACTAAACACCATACAGCATAATTATATATGTTACATGTTAGATATGAATGACACCAAAATTACTCCAGACTTTTCCACAACGTTACTGTAATGTAAACCATAATGCAAAGTAAGCTTGAAGCTTTGTCTCAGAGGTTTAATCTCAAAGTATTTTTGGCATAAATGTTTTGTCATAAATGCCTATTATAAACTTGGAAATTGCTTATGTTGATATTTTTAGCTGGGTACAAAATTCCAAAAAAGAAATTCTTGGAAATCATAAGGTTTCTGCTGCCAGTGTGTAGTGGTTGTGAAACATGCAGTAGAATCTGCCCTACCTGTGTAGGTGTGACAGGCTTTGACAAACTGCCCTTAAAAGTACACTTGCCTGCGGTCTTCCCCATCAGTTACTCTGCTCTATGAATGGAGTCTCACTCAACCCAGAAAGTGGCCATTAATCAGTGTTAATGAATGATTAGCTGTAGCAATTTTAGCTGGATTAGGTCCCCTTTAAAATGCTCTCAGCGCTTTTTCAATGATATTTCCTCTTTTTTCCCCAAATATGGAATGCCATATTGTATTCACAGACCATGTTGCTTTAACTTTCTTTTCAGTCCAGGAGAGCGCAAGCACAGGCTGTCAGGTTTCAGTCTGAGCTTCCAGTGTTCCAACAGATTTTTATGTTTTCATTTTGAATTATAAAGATTTTTTGGTTGGTTCCCATCAAAATATCATTGGGTTCCTGTGTTCCTGCTGCCAAGGTTTTATGTAAAGCATGTTTAAGCAAAAATGTGTTGAGCATGCAAATGTCTGGTCTCTTGTTTCTATAATTGGAAAAGCTGATAAACTAAATCACTGACTGATGGACACAGGTTTGTGCAGAAATTCTGCCTTTTCGGTACGCGTGATTTCACGTGTACAGCACGTCTTTGCCGAACCTCTCTTAAGTAGCAAGAGCTTGATGTTGCCTTGCGTCATAGATGTGCTGTACCTGAAGTGTGGGGTAGTGTTTACAGACATGTTCACCAGATGGTTGCTGGTTTGAATCCCTTCTGGGGCACTGACACTGTCCTCTTATGGCACTGTGTAGGTATCTAAAAGTGAAATATTGCCATTTGTGAAAGAATAAATGATAGAATAAAACATGTTTGAAGCATTTTCAGAGTTGAGATTCACAGTTCATTCAGAAGCAACCTGCATCTCCCTGGGAAACAAATCATTCACGATTGAATACTGAGCAGACAAATTGCCTTAGAGTGGAGTGAAGGACACAGTTATTCAATATAGCAGGATAATCAATGGTATTCATTGAAATTGTTACATATAAATAACTTTATCCTCATGAATAACAGTCGTCTGGAATCTAGACTCTTATTGAATCCATTGATCACTGCCTTTCTTTACCATAGTACTAACAGTAACCCTGGGGAATTTGTATGTATTTAACTGAACAGCTTCTTAACCTGAGTTCCCTTTAAACAGCTGAGCAGTTTTGGTTTAGTCCATTAGTGAGGAGAATGTGTCTCAGCGCCGCTGTGTCCATAGGCGCCTTCACCTCCCACTCTACAGCACTCTGCAGCACTCTTTAGTTTTTCAAACCCATATATAATTTACTGTTTGTTTTTGATTGTATTGGTTTTTATGTTGCTATTGGCATTTCTGTCTTGACAGACCTCCCCTGTTTCCTGAAGAGAATCTGAAATGGCCTTCAGGTTGTGAGGGTTTAGTCACTCAGTAACTGCAGTTAAACTTGTGTGAGGGTGAAATTAGGAGTAAGGCTGTTTTCAGAGCGGCCCATGTAAACACAAACTTTGCAGGCTGAAACCTGATGTTCCCATGACAACATGTGGCATCTAGTGGGCCACATGATCATGAAGATCACCTTAATTCACGTGCTGCCCAGGGCCTTCAGTGGTTTCGCCTTCGGTTTCGGCCTGCAGTTTTCCACGTGGTTCTGTACCCACTCTGGATCATCTATGGGGACTTAAATCTGGAATAGAGCTCTCTCTCTCTCTCTCTCTCTCTGCTTTGGTAACAAACGGTTCATCTGGGTGTTAATTGAAAAGCCAAAAATGTTAAGACTTGATGTCAGTTGTTTCTGGCTTTTTTTATCATGGAAATAACCTGAAAGCAATTAACAGACAGTATGTTGTGTTGGAAGCGGTGTTTCATTGTTTTGGGATGGAGCTACAGAGATTCTCATTTCCTCCTCTCCTGCAGGGACTTGTTTTCCATTGTTGAGAGAAGTGAGCTTGTGTTTGGGTCTCAGCTGGTTCAGTGTAATACATACTCCCTGTTCTGTGTAAATCAGCAGCTTTGAATCATTTATTGCTTTACCAGAGCAGGCCTATATGTTTAATGCAGTCAGCACCTTCAGGACCCAAAGTTCAGGCAGACCCAGGGAAACGGAGCGTTACAGTGTGCCAGTGGGGCCCAGGTTCTGATCAGTACACAGGAAAGGAGCTCAGAGAGGACTCAGCCACATGCACGTTCACACACACACACACACACACACACACACACACACGCACACACACATATGCACACACACACATACACACACACACACACACATGCACACACACATACACACACACACACACACACACTATGGCTGCTGAGATCCAGGTTCTGAATGCCTCAGCATCTGTAGGTATTTGCTCCATCAACACACAGTACACCACCTGATTTCAAGAACTGCCTTACTTTTGCTGGACAGGAGGTTTTGTATGGTGAGCTTGACTCAAATATATGCAGACACTGTAGGCCTTAGACCCTGGAGCTGAATGGCACTGTCCTAACACAAAGAATATGCACAACAGTGCATACACGTAGCGCAGCACAAACAAAGGCACACAAATCCACATGCATGCACACACATGCTTTGGAACATGCCTACTGAGTTGCAAGTGTGCTCATCTGCACAGGGCCATATGCATGTGAACAGGTTTACAATTAGAGAGGCACACGCAACTCATGTACACTGGCATGCCCACTGCACACATGCAAACACATCCACATAGACAATACTCATGCAAATGCAAAATTCACGCAAATGAACATTTTCACAGGCAGTCATGTACTATTGCAAATGTGAAAATATACATGTATGGGTGAACATACACATACCTCTACCCAATTGTACTTGCACAGACATGTTTATGTTCACCCTAACTCACTTTCTCTCTCTCTCACACACACACAGTATTTTCTTCATGAGTGTCTCCATGTGGACTATGACCTGCCAGGTATTCACTTAAAATGTATCAGGGATTTAGGGATTCATTCAATCTATATTTACAAACATGTTTTCACACTTGTTCTTACAGTGGATATAAAAAACAGCCACATTCAATCATGTTTATGTGATTGATGAGGTATGCTTTATTTCGCAAAACAGCTTCAAAGCAAAGAAAACGGATGTTGCACACTTAAATTGTGATGCTCATGTGGATATGAAATGTAGTTAACATGTTAAGACAACATAAAAGTATCTTATTATCCAATGAAAGCAGTTTTCTTATCATGTCTTTGTCAAACAGAACGCTCTTGCCTGTTTTATTAAACAGTTGATTAATATTGTTCTGTGTTGTTTTTCCTCCTCTAAGATAAAAAATAGAGCACTTCAAGAACTGGTCCCCGGCTTTAGAAAATAGCAATCTTCCCCCTGTCTTCCTCCCAGGGACTGCTCCACAGCCTCCACAATCACCTTGATAAAAAGTGCTTTACCCATTGTGTCAACCAAAGAACTCATTATGGTGCCTTCGCTGTGGCAGTGCCCTACTCAAAGGGAGAGAGGCTTCTGTGAGCACGCTTATGAACGTGCACGCCCCGCACTCCGCAGGGAAAGTGCACCTAGGTATAATCAGCTCCTTTCAAATTGCCGAATCCAAAGAGGAAAAAAGGGAGGGAGAACAAAAAAAAGAAAAGATGCATCACCCGGCAATGACAAATGAAAGAACTCCCGAATCCTGCCGCATCGAATTGCTTAGCCTCATCCCGCCTCCTCTCCCGCGTTCTCCCTCCTATAATTTATCCCTCTCAGTCTGTTTATTCGTTTCAAGGTCTTTTTCTTGGGCGGCGCGGTGCTGCGAGATGCCACTTCCTAGCGTACAAGCGGCCTGGGAGGCTGCCGAAACACAATAATACACGTGCGTTATATATGTCAACAACACGCCACGATGAAAAATGGAATCGCCATTAAAAAGTGTCTTGCCGCGCGCCTCCCGCCGACCCCGCCGGTGAATTTATTCATGCCAGTGATGATGCTTAAATAATTCACCAGCAGCCTTCCCAAACACCTGGAATTGGGGGATTAAAACGCTGAAGCGGTTAATTGCTTACCGTGGCGTTCGCCGTGTTTACCCACTCGGCTGGTGTGGTATTGCCGGCCTTTTGCATCATGCCGCACAGGAGCTGACAGCTCCTTGGAGACAGACAGGCAGGCACGAGCTGCCCAGAGACGCTCGATCGCCCACGTGCAGGCGCCGAACCCCAAGCCTGCCTGGCACAGCCCCCATTCTCTTTTGGCTTCAGGGCCTGCCTCCACACACGCGGGCTTATTTTTAATCTGATTGCTTCCTCTTTTTCACCGTTTTTTTTTTTTTTTTTTTTACCAAAATAAAAAACAAAGGTGCAGTGTGACATTTTGAAATGCAATTCTTACAGTTTCTTGCTGTGCAGTTGCGTTATTCATTTTCGCGCACAGTTTTGGAAAATGCTCTCTAAAATACCAGATAATTACTGAAATGATTTTTATTTTTGTAACAGTATCAAAACAAACAGCAATAAAATATGAACGGCTAAAATTATTACTGATAGAGTAGTGTGTTTCGGCATCTTGCCAGGCTGTGAATATTCATGTATTATTAAAATGTTGTTCACTGACTTGTATTTAATTAATCTATGAGCAAAATCATTTGAGATTTTTCGTGTGCCATAGGGTGTTAACCATAAACACCAGAGTATGCTCTTTATCCAGTATTTCTCAATGCCCTGAACTGTCCCAGATTTCTGTAATTTACAAGTGTATTAACTGTTATTTGCTATGTGTTTTTCCATGTGTTTTCCCTATTTTTGTAAATGGGAAGGAAATTCCACGGTCTTCTCCAAATGCACCTTTTGACATTTATACATTTATAATTGCCAAAATCTGGGTACAGCCAGTGCAGTGAATGCAAGCAATGCATAAAGGTTCCATCAAGATGGTTAACAGAAGACTCTTGATTGTGATTTGATTTCACTTGGTTTCTTGTTCCACTATGCTTGTGGCATAGCAGGTTTATGCATGTGGAGGTGTTGATCACACCTAATGTGCTGGATGGTTTGTAAGGATTGGTTTGTGTCACGGGTGGAAGTAGCGCAGAGGTGGGGCATATCTCCCTGACACTGGATTTCTAAGGGGTTTCTAATTGACCTGATGCTTTCCACTCCAACAGTCCGCTCCTGTGACAAAGACAGATTTATCTCTTCTCTGTTTGTGAAATTAATAATGAGTAACATTTCTGCCATGTGCAGCGTTCAGCAACAGTCAGGTTATTGTCCAGAGCACAGTCTGAGTTACTGCAGCACAGGCGGAGCTCCTGAGACTGCCACAGTGAGGGGCTGGTTTCATTTTGGCAAGCCCCAGGACAGCCAGTCATGCGCCCACCCTCAGGAACGTGCCCTGCCACACCTCCCTGTCTGTCACCTGAGAGAAAAGGGCAGGTGTGCAGAGCGCTGCTCTCGTTATATCAGCCCGGAGAAGAGATCCCCTCACTGCTAATTGATTGCGTGTGAAAGGAGATATCAGGTGGGAAATGTCGCCAGGACCCTGAGGTGGATGACAATGAGACCGGGAGGCTTTCGGTACGTGCCTCGCCAAAGAAATCAAGAGCAATAGAGAGGGAGCAGAGGAGGTGCGTTTCTCATTTCCTCTGTACTGTCATGTGCTTCACCATCTGCGCCTTGATGGGGTTGGTTTACTACTTACACAAAATTATGCAAATGTGCTGTTTGTGTAAATCTGTGTCGCCCACTCTAGTGTAATTCTGAATACAATCCTGCATACAACGTACAATAGCCACTACAATACCAATCAAGCTGGCTAGGTGAAAAATCCAAGCCTGTTATTTGTGCAGCTCCTCAGTTTTTTAATCTTTGGAGACAGATAAGTGTAATATTTACTTTGATTTTTATTGTATGTAGTCTTATGGTCAGTTTGTTTTCATCATGCCTTTAAAAACAATACAATAGAAAACAAAAGGATTGTTGTTAGCTGTGCATTCATGATAGTATATAAAGTTGAGCAATTTTACGATCATTGTTGTTGTTGGGTTGTATTTACAGAAAAAATATCCATTGTAAAAAAAAAAAAAAAAAAACCTTGCTGCCAGTAACCCATGTGTTACTGGCTAATACACGCAGCAGATCATCGGTTCAATGCAGTCATAAGGATAGAGTGCACATGTTAGTGTGTACTTAAATCAAGAATTACAAACTGTTTCCTTATTTTTGTTAAATGGGTGACTTGTTTTGTTGCCAAAATCTTTAGTTTAAGCAAAGGAACAGTCCAAACAGCAGTTCACAGAACACCTATTATGATTTTTCTGCTTTTGCTTTTTATCCATCCATTCAGGTACCCACTGGCTTTAGCTTCTTCTGCAAACTATTTGGATTTGCACTTGCCCTTCATTACGTCAAACTTTGTTTTGTCAAATTGTATTTTGTAATGATATCCCTTTTTCTCATTTTAATTAATAGTGTTAGGAGTTCTTGTCAGTGTAAAGTGTACTTAATTTTGTTTTTCCATTTTGTTTTGCAATTCCAGCCTGTTTCCTATTTTCAGTGAGTAAATTATTAAATTATAAAGTTAAGTTTATTTATGCTGCTTGCGAATTGTGGGTTTGTGCAACATTCAGTTGAGGGTCAG
Organism: Albula glossodonta; assembly: GCA_019788955.1. NCBI lineage: Eukaryota > Metazoa > Chordata > Actinopteri > Albuliformes > Albulidae > Albula > Albula glossodonta. The sequence continues at coordinate 2,253,639 of JAFBMS010000070.1, forward strand.
TCAAACTGTGAGTCTACCCCTCACTTTGTTCCACACTGCAGATGCTACACCAGTCACATACTGAACCACGGATCGGTAATAGGGGTGTAACGGTGCACCAAACCTGTGGCTTGGCACAGTCCCCCACAGGGACTGGGTATGGTTGGAGTGTTAATGAAGTAAAAAAAAAATAGAATGGCAAATTTAAAATCCTCCTAAAAATAGGTATTGTTAGCTATCCAAAGCATCTAAAATGAAACCAAGATTATGGGTAAACAAACACTTCAGGCGAATGTAGCTTAGATGAAGACCAGGAATACAATTATGTATTAACTTTTTTTTGTTAATTATTTATTAAAATCAGCTAAGAATATGAATCAGTTTTTTAACAGTGTGTAGTTTAAGCCACCCATACTGAATGGCGTCCTACTTGCTTGGAGTGTCTTACAAGCAGTTTGCTGAAGTAAGATCTTTAAAAAGCAGGTTCAGGAAATGTCAGTTTAGAAAGTGAAGACAGCTTTCTCCCATCCTACTGAAAGAGCCTCACTGAGTAACCGTCTGTTTTACTTTATGGACAGAGTTGAGTGAACGTTTCTGAAAGCCTTGCATTTGTGATCCAGTAGAATCATGGATCACAATGGCGTGTGAGCACCGTGCAGTGAGTGGAGATATTGTGAGGTACACTGTTATTGTGCTTATTGTTCCTGTTATCATTTTAATTATCAGTTGAATCAGTAAGAGTTATGTCCGCCATCTCCACTCTCCTGTCTACCTGTTGTACACCCTGCGCCAGCCAGAAGCAGATGGGCTCCCCCTCTGAGCCAGGTTCTGCTCAAGGTTTCTTACTGTTTGTCAGGGAGTTTTTCCTTGCCACTGTTGCCTTGGCTTGCACTGAGGGGGTTTCAGGCTGGGGATCTATTGTAAAGCTGCTTTGTGACAACTTGTTGTAAAAAGTGCTACACAAATAAAATTGAATTGAATTGTTTGTGTGCTGTTCCTGCATAAGTACAGCACTGTGATGTGGGAGTACAGCAGCAGGATGGGTGAAAGGCCTGGTGACGTGCCCCCGGAGGCTCTGACCCGGCCGGAAAGAGCACCCCTCTGCTGAAAAGTGCCCCTTAAGAACTGAAGCAGCCCAACCCTCCGTTCTGCTTGCGCCTTTCGCGTTTACACCTTAGATAACAGGACAGAATTTACAGCTGAGGTCTGAGGTTACAGCACTGTGGTGAATGCTCGCCTGCTTTGCAGGGCTGAATAATGCCATCAGATTCCTGTCTGTGAAATCTTATTAAACATCGAGAAATTCAGTTGGAGGAGATCAAATTTACAAGGACACTCGATTGATTGATGCCGTCTTTGCCTGCATAGAAGATACTTGATGCATTAGTTCTGGCAGTAATTTCTCATTATCGATGCAAGTGGCACACTGGTTTCTTCATTTTTAGCCTCACATGGCTTGTAAGAATAGAAAAAACTGCTGGGTCTCTCTGACTTAATTCCCATCATACTCTGAATAACATAACAACAAAATCATACCACTGTGTATGAATACATTTTTAGCAAATTTTTGCTATAATTTCTGAAAAATACTGTAATATTAATATTAATATTCTTAATATACATAATTGTTTTAAGTGTTTTGCTTTTGTCTTTTTTTTTTTATTTAAATGTGTATGTGGTTAGCACAAGTGTGATATTTCCCCCATTAATTATGTGTATTTGTGTTATAGACAACAAACAAACAAAGGTTTATATCTTGTATTTACTGTCACTGTGTGTATATATTTGGGCACACGTGCGCACACACACACACATATGATATATAACATGTGTAATCACACACATACTGCACATAAACACTGGATATAAAACTGTAAAAAAAAGAAAAAAAATTATTTACCCCCTGTCTGAATGTATGCATTTTTGCATGGTTTTGACTTCTAATGTTATGTCCTCAAACAAACCCTGATGTTAGATATAAAAGGGAACATGAGAGAATAAACTCAAAAATATTAGTAATTTATTTAACTTACTGAAGATATATAAAACCCAAAGCTTAAAGCGTGAAAAGGTAGTCACTCCCTTCAGCTCAGTAAGTCGTACCTTTAGCCAGAGTAGAGATGAGAATCATGATGTTCTTAGTGAGTTGTTGTTCAGTTCTCCCATTGAAGTGAGCATGGTGTCTGTCTTCTCTGCCATGAATCTCTTTCTTTCACTAAGCCAAGGCAAGAGATCCCTGGATGCTGTTCTTGGGTTCTTTGTGACCCCCTGGAAGATTTTATGCCTTTGCTCAAGGAGAGGTTTTGGCAGGACAGCCATTCCTGGGAAGGGTCTTTACTGTCCCAGACTCACTCCATTTAACCAAGTGATTATGGCTCAGCCTGTGGTTCTGTGCAGCCAGCTCCTTTGACTTTACTGTCCCAGACTCACTCCATTTGACCGAGTCATTATGGCTCAGCCTGTGGTTCTGTGCAGCCAGCTGCTTTGACTTTACTGTCCCAGACTCACTCCATTTGACCGAGTCATTATGGCTCAGCCTGTGGTTCTGTGCAGCCAGCTGCTTTGACTTTACTGTCCCAGACTCACTCCATTTGACCGAGTCATTATGGCTCAGCCTGTGGTTCTGTGCAGCCAGCTCCTTTGACTTTACCGTCCCAGACTCACTCCATTTGACCGAGTCATTATGGCTCAGCCTGTGGTTCTGTGCAGCCAGCTGCTTTGACTTTACCGTCCCAGACTCACTCCATTTGACCGAGTCATTATGGCTCAGCCTGTGGTTCTGTGCAGCCAGCTGCTTTGACTTTACCGTCCCAGACTCACTCCATTTGACCGAGTCATTATGGCTCAGCCTGTGGTTCTGTGCAGCCAGCTGCTTTGACTTTACTGTCCCAGACTCACTCCATTTGACCGAGTCATTATGGCTCAGCCTGTGGTTCTGTGCAGCCAGCTGCTTTGACTTTACTGTCCCAGACTCACTCCATTTGACCGAGTCATTATGGCTCAGCCTGTGGTTCTGTGCAGCCAGCTGCTTTGACTTTACTGTCCCAGACTCACTCCATTTGACCGAGTCATTATGGCTCAGCCTGTGGTTCTGTGCAGCCAGCTGCTTTGACTTTACTGTCCCAGACTCACTCCATTTGACCGAGTCATTATGGCTCAGCCTGTGGTTCTGTGCAGCCAGCTGCCTTGACTTTACTGTCCCAGACTCACTCCATTTGACTGAGTCATTATGGCTCAGCCTGTGGTTCTGTGCAGCCAGCTGCTTTGACTTTACTGTCCCAGACTCACTCCATTTGACCGAGTCATTATGGCTCAGCCTGTGGTTCTGTGCAGCCAGCTGCTTTGACTTTACTGTCCCAGACTCACTCCATTTGACCGAGTCATTATGGCTCAGCCTGTGGTTCTGTGCAGCCAGCTGCTTTGACTTTACTGTCCCAGACTCACTCCATTTGACCGAGTCATTATGGCTCAGCCTGTGGTTCTGTGCAGCCAGCTGCTTTGAAACCCTTTCCAGGCTGATTGACATTGTCATGTTTTCTGGAAGTCTGATATGATTTTGTTTTTATTGAGGCATAATGTGCCTGTAGAACCTGTGTTGACGGTTTCACTGTGATGTTAAGGGTCAAAGTTGGTCCAGTTGGATGCTTAACTATTCAAACAGGTATTATCAAGTTTTCTTTTTCAAATGAAATTCTGTATTTACCTTCCATTGTGATCCATGTGTGTGTGCTTCTGCAGGATGTGCCTGTCAGTGAAATGCAGTCACTGACTGAGAACCAGGTCCGTTTGCAGCACACTGAGAAATGTCCAACACAGCAGTGTCAGATCTCCAAATCAGAGAAACAAGCTGACGTGTTGCACTGAATACAGAAGATGAAATGTAAAATTGATGTTTGGCTCTCAACTTGATTAACGCTACTGAAACATGACAATGATGAAGACTAACCTACATGTTCAAACTTCCCTTAAGACAGAGTGCCTGTTGTGCAAAATACCTGCTAGTGTATTGCTGAAGCACAGACCTGCTGCTATACTTGGAAGTATAAAAAATCCATGAGAGCAGCAGAAGTCTCCAGACTGTTTTGAGGATTAGCGCTGTGTTGGACAGTGATCTTTGGCCTTCCATCATGAGACAGGACCTGAAATTGCTCTGCTGTTAAGCTGTGGTCCAGCGGTCCTTACCACTGGGAGCAGGAGTTGGCAAGCTAGGATTCTCACAGCGCATGATGTGATTTCACTGTGCCTTTGGGTTTTACCCCTGTCTATTAGCAGTAAAGACAGGGATTAGGGCAGGCACAATGTGGGTCCCCCCAAATCATCGAGGGGCCCAAAATCCAACCTGTCTCCCAGGCCATTCTGTGACCCAGTGAGCCGCGAAGGGTATCCAATCCTGGCTCCTTATCCACTGGGCCACACCCCCTCTCCATTGTCTGTCACCTGGCCCCGTATCTAGGTGCATGTTCTCTGGCTCCTACCACAGCAGGATCACTGTGGAACTGAGCAGTGTCCAACACCCACAGTGGCCCAGAAACAAATTGAATTTTTAAATATTGCATCCCGTTTGGCTCTCTCAGCTTTCTACTGATTATTTAATGTAATGATAACAGTCTGGGGCAGCACAGTGTGCCAGCAACAGACTTGAAATGAGAGTCATCCCTCTCAGATTGCTGTACATACTGGAAACAAATAAAATATTCAAAGTGTCTATTAAAAAAAAAAACAATGTTGAAATGTGAATTACTTGCTGGTCAAATTTCATGGAAGCATGGGGTCTGCTTGTCCCTAGCGATCTAACCTCTGTTACATTTCTTTCAAACGGGTAACAGAATGCTTCTCAGTAACACTACTGTGTCTTTGAATGAAGCACTGCCTGTGACATACGGAAGCCCTGGTCCTTTCAAAAACAGGAGCAGACAATTACAGGATGTTGTCCCGAGGGGGTCACCTTACCAGCTCTTAATTCAGAGTTTGAGTGGGAGTGCGTGGGAGGCCACTCATCACCTCTCACAAAATATACCCCTCCTGCTTCGCTCTCATTCGCTGTGCCACGCAGCTGACAGGGTTCGCCAACGCATCCCTTTACTGACACCTGCGAACCTGACACTGTGCTTTGTGCGGGACACAAATGAACCGGACACCCAACCCAACGGACACTTCATCTCTTGGGTGTTACACACCAATTTTGACTCACAGCTGAAACCCAGCGCAAAGTCCCAGTGTCATTCTTGTTATCACGGATTCATTTGTGTCTGAAGTCATGTGAGTTAGGTGTGTCTGTGTGTGTGTGTGTGTGTGTGTGTGTGTGTGTGTGTTTGAGAGAGTGTGAGTGAGTGAGAGAGTGAGAGAGTGTGAATGCCTGTGAGAGAGAGTGCGTGAGTGTGAGAGAGAGTGTTTTGTCACACACACTCATTTTTCGTCTTGCCCCAATACCCTATTATCTAGTCATCATCCTTGGATAGAGTGAATAAAAGCAGCTGTGTGTTCAGAACTGTTTAATTAAATATTTAAATTTTACCCATTCTACCCGGGCCTGCTCCCCCCCTCACCCCAGCTCTTCTCACTGTAAAGGAGAGCAGCCCAGCACCAGAGCCCTCTGACCTCTTTGGTTTCCAGGCCTGCTCCCCCCTCACCCCAGCTCTTCTCACTGTAAAGGAGAGCAGCCCAGCACCAGAGCCTTCTGACCTCTTTGGTTTCCAGGGCTGCTCCCCCCTCACTCCAGCTCTTCTCACTGTAAAGGAGAGCAGCCCAGCACCAGAGCCTTCTGACCTCTTTGGTTTCCAGGCCTGCTCCCCCCCTCACCCCAGCTCTTCGCACTGTAAAGGAGAGCAGCCCAGCACCAGAGCCTTCTGACCTCTTTGGTTTCCAGGCCTGCTCCCCCCCTCACCCCAGCTCTTCTCACTGTAAAGGAGAGCAGCCCAGCACCAGAGCCTTCTGACCTCTTTGGTTTCCAGGCCTGCTCCCCCCCTCACCCCAGCTCTTCGCACTGTAAAGGGGAGCAGCCCAGCACCAGAGCCTTCTGACCTCTTTGGTTTCCAGGCCTGCTCCCCCCCTCACCCCAGCTCTTCTCACTGTAAAGGGGAGCAGCCCAGCACCAGAGCCTTCTGACCTCTTTGGTTTCCAGGCCTGCTCCCCCCCTCACCCCAGCTCTTCTCACTGTAAAGGGGAGCAGCCCAGCACCAGAGCCTTCTGACCTCTTTGGTTTCCAGGCCTGCTCCCCCCCTTACCCCAGCTCTTCTCACTCTAAAGGGGAGCAGCCCAGCACCAGAGCCTTCTTGCCTCTCCAGGCTTGGTGAGGCAGGTTGTGCTGAGCTCCCTTTGATTGGATCGATAAAGACAAGTATTCCCACACAGGCAGGTTTCTGTAGCGTCAGGACCTCTCCCAGCTACATCACTCTCACAGGTGGGAAGGGGGGATTAAAGGCGTTAGGTATGAGCGAGTCAGTGTGGCTGACGGGCCTGGGACAAGGAAAAAAATCAAAAAATGGGATGAGCAGGGCTCCGAAAGATAGGAACCTTTTAAGTCCTGAAAGAGGATCCTCACCCCCCGCCCATGGCTATCCGGAACAGTCTCCCCCGGTGTCTGAAGGGTGGTTAAACCGATCCGCAGCGTTTCGCGGTAATGATCTTTAATGACCTGGATAGGGCCTTTCAGTAATATCCTCAGAACAGAGTCGTTTTTTCTCCATTTTTGTCACAGAAAGGGGGCCAAGAATGCAGAATGGGTCTGACAGCGCAGACTTCAGAAGACACGGTGAGATGGAAGGTAATGCAAATATAGACAAACTGCGGATATCAAAAGCCAGGTCCTGTGATGCGAGGCTGCCTCCCTGCAAAGTGGAAATTGCAATTACCATCATGGTGGTCCTGAAATATTGAACTCATAAAATGGTCATTCAGATTGATCTTCCCTAGTTAATGCAAGGATCCCCCCCCACATAAATGAACACATTATGAGGTGGACTATCTGTTCTGTGCTGGCGAGAGACATCTCTCTATTACTGTCTCCTTTATGAATGAAGCTTTAATGTGCTAACACATTAGGAGAGACCAGGCTCCCATTATGGCAATTTCATCCTCGAAAAGACCGCCATATACCGTAGTCTTTAATCTCTGATACTTTCAAACTTTAAAAGTACTCTGTCATTTATGCGTCAGGGAAATAACGATAAACGAGTGCTTACCCTATAGCCCTCGAGCAGCCATCGAACGTTTTCAGTCTCTCTCTCTCTCTCGCTCACTCTCTCTCTCTCCTCTTTGTTTGCAATTGTCTCAAAAAACCTCTTTGAGTGACTGTCTGTCAGATCCGCCCCACAGGTCGAGGGGGCAGGGGGTGCGAGTGTCTTTATGAATATGATTTACTGTAAGACGATATTAGCCGCCTCTGTGCTCTCCCATTGAAGTGTTGCTCTTGAGAATATTGTCTGGGTTTCTGATGGACAGAAGTGTGGACAGCAGCACTGAGAGGAGCTGGGTAATCCTTTTACACGTTTTTCACTGGGTGGTTTTTGCAGCATATTGGAGCCTCGGCCCTGGGATATCCAGAGGTCCATCTGGCTTTTCACTTCCTTCCTACTGGCCCAGGAAAGTGCCCTCATCACCTCTGTCTGTCGGTCTGTCTTTCATCGACCCAAGTGCTTCTCTCTGCTGTTATTCATTGTTCTGTACTCATCTGTAAAATGATATAGAGAATCTTATTTGTCACAGATAGACTGACAGCTTTAGAGCTGATTTCTGTATCTACAATGATATCTTCATTTTTTTTTTTTTTTTTTACCAATATTACTGTAGTATTACCAATATTACTGGATGAAGGTGGCACTTTGATGAAGGAATTAAATATGGAAGAAACACAGTGTATGGGATTCTTTGAAATTTGATTCAATCTGGGCAAGACAAAAATGAGATTCTTCTGCACTGATTCTTATCCTGAGAGAAACTTTAATCTCAGTGCTCCCTGATGTTGTGTGCGATAGAGCTTTCAGCCCTTCACCTTTGTACCCTCTCACCTTGTCTTCCGCAGGAGTTTGCCACACCTCGTCAAAACGGCATGCATGATTACCGTGCCCAAGCCCCGCCCACTAGCCTGCCATGGAGACTGGACAAAGAGGCACTCAAGATGTGGTCCATGGGACTGGTCATCCTCACCATCATCGTGGCCTACGCCATGGAGAAGCTCCACTGAATCAAGTGGAACTCGCAGCTCACACCTCTCACACCTGATTGAAACCTACATCAAGCTGAGCGCCGGGTCATTCTATCGTGCTGCCATTGAGGGCCAGTACAGAGCCCCTTGCCAGCCACAGGGGGTTTCGTTACTTAGGATACCAATCTGCAGAGATTTATATGAAACTTGTGACTGTCAAGTATTTATTTTTAGCGGCAATGATGTAAAGATTATGGGACTATATATTTTTGGTAATGAATATACATTTGTAATTTTATTCCTTGTATCCATGTCAAGACACAACTTGTATGTTTGTTGCAAAGAATGTATTCTTTCCCATGTGCATTTTTAAAATTTGTTTTAAAAGTCTAGAAATGGGCTGTGAAATTGCCCTAGGATAATGATTTTTTCCTCCTTCATTTTGGCAGTGCTTCATTTTTAAACCCAGGTGCCTCAATGTCTGGACTGGGCAACCGCTGTGTTTTTTCTCAACTGTGAGCTCAGCATAAAGGAACCATAATAAACCCAACTGTCGCAATATTTACCTTCTCCTGGGTAATATTTGCGAAGCGCCTCTGCTTTGCATTGTATTGTTTTCATCTTTGATTGGAAGCCCTGGTAGTGTGTTTCCAGTGTCGTTTCCTGTGTATGAAAGCCAGTCTTACGAGTGAATAATGTATGTCCCAGTGTATAGGGTGGTGAGTGTCTTTCAGTCTGCTTGAATGTTTGGATGTATGTTCTCGGGTATGTGCTATACAAGTATATGTTTGGCCATGTCTTTTAGCATCTTGCATGCGATGGTAACGACAGACCTAGGTTGATGGAATGTATAATATCTATTATCAGACTTTTTGGTCATTCAGAGAACCCTACTAGATGACAACGACAAGTAATTCAGTTTTTTTACATCAACATCTGTGATGCTCTTGGAATGTGTGAAAATGAGCTTCCTGTGAAGGTACAGCCCTTTTATTGGTGAATGTGGGTGCTCCATATTCCCATTACCCTCCCCTGTTCTTGATGTTTGGCCCGCTGTAGAAAAGTGATGCATACAAGGTGGAAATACTTTAACAGCACATTTTCTGAGCACCACATTAAGTGAAAGTGACTCTCGGGTAGCACTGCTGTGTAGAAAATTAAATTTGTTTTGTACTTACTTGGGAAAAATATCTTCACTGCAGAAATAATTTTGACTGCATGTCCTAAATGTCAGTATTTCAATCTTTTAGCCTTTTTCATACGTTTTATGTGGCTTTGGAGTGGCCTAATTGTAATATCACATAACTGATAATCAGGCTTTCAAGAGTGGAAATTTTGCTTGTTGGTCCTTCCAGTCATGCCTGTGCCTGCTGTGGTCTCTCTGTGTGCTCAGTGTTTCACAGCATTACAGCAGTTTAATCTCTCTAGACCGCGTTTTATAAACGAGAAAAAACCTTTAGTCATCCTGTGTTTCTGGGCAGCTTGGCTCTGGCTTCTTGTGCATGCTTGCATTTCCTAAATTTGGTCTTAGAATCCACTCATACTTCCATGTCTCTCATAGCCCTTCGTCATACCGCTGCTTCATAAGGCTGCCAATTGCATTTTTTATTTTTCGTCTTCCTGTTTTTTTCTTAATCCTTGCATAACCCTTTTCACTCAACTTTGGTACACATCAGTCACTCATCTGTCTGTACTTTAGCGGGGAAGTGAGAATTTCCTAAAAATAACGATGATCTGAGTCCAGCCATTTTAGGAATGAAGGCCGATGTTTAACATCCACAACTATGAAAATTCAGTAAGTAAATGGTCCCTGAATTGATTTGATTTCACAATTTGAGTAAAATGTAAAAATATCCATTAGACAGTTATGAACACTAAAACACTAAAAAATGCTACATTTAAAAGGCAGTAAACAAATCAAGAAAGAAGCCAGTATCATGAAGTGAATTAATGAATGAATGAAAGTATCAAGCAAATTGCTTGTCTTTCCCAAAAGGGGGGAGTATGCAAATGTCCGTGATAAGCAGGGTGATGCCCGCTCTCGGCCAAACTTTAAAAGGGCCGTTCACCCCACTTCCAGTCCCATGCTTAATTGATTAATGATCAGAGGGGTAGATTGTGTTCATTTTTTTAAATTAGAATCTCTGGAATCTTTTCAGGTTTATTACTTCGATACCTCTTAATGAGCATTGCATAAACTCCATAAATGACAGTACTGAGAGAGGAAAATTTGGTAACTGATGGTAAAGATGGTGGTGGCACTACCAGCTCAGACAGTGGCATTTGAAATGATGAAAATCTGTCAACTCTTTCTGGTAATTTCCAAATATAAATTAAACCCCTACCTACTTTTCTGATTTGAATATATGTTATTGCTACTTTTAAAAATAACGTCAAGGCATTCTCATTATTTGGTGTACAACTATTTATGAAAAATCTATGCATTCGTCCCTGTGTATTATGCTGTATTACATACAAAACCAGAACAGGGTGAATGGTATTTCTTTGGACACCACAGAGCTCTCTGAAATGTGGTAAGCTTTGAGCTTTTGTCTGCCACAGGTCTGTTTTTTTAAACATGCAAGGAACTTCATAAGGTAGTGTCACTCATTCACTTTACATTTGACACATTCAACAGATTATCTGGAAACCTAACAATCTACTTATCATGGTTGCTCATGGCAGACCATTCCTAGATATGTTCCTCTTGCAGTATCATCTCATTTCATAAGATTATTGCAGCTTCTTGCCTAACTGCTGTATGCATTGTTTGATTATGCACATTTGATTTAGCACATTTATCTTTCAGTACTGTGTGTGAAATACTTTATATCACCCAAGGTCAAAAGCCACAGCTGTTTTGGCTGACTGTTTAAGTTAAACGCATAGGTAAATTCTGACTGAATTGACTGTAGATGTTCTCCAGAGTTCCACAGTCTGACTGAATTGACTGTAGATGTTCTCCAGAGTTCCACAGTCTGACTGAATTGACTGTAGATGTTCTCCAGAGTTCCACAGTCTGACTGAACTGACTGTAGATGTTCTCCAGAGTTCCACAGTCTGACTGAATTGACTGTAGATGTTCTCCAGAGTTCCACAGTCTGACTGAATTGACTGTAGATGTTCTCCAGAGTTCCACAGTCTGACTGAATTGACTGTAGATGTTCTCCAGAGTTCCACAGTCTGACTGAATTGACTGTAGATGTTCTCCAGAGTTCCACAGTCTGACTGAATTGACTGTAGATGTTCTCCAGAGTTCCACAGTCTGACTGAATTGACTGTAGATGTTCTCCAGAGTTCCACAGTCTGACTGAATTGACTGTAGATGTTCTCCAGAGTTCCACAGTCTGACTGAACTGACTGTAGATGTTCTGCAGAGTTCCACAGTCTGACTGAATTGACTGTAGATGTTCTCCAGAGTTCCACAGTCTGACTGAACTGACTGTAGATGTTCTGCAGAGTTCCACAGTCTGACTGAATTGACTGTAGATGTTCTCCAGAGTTCCACAGTCTGACTGAACTGACTGTAGATGTTCTGCAGAGTTCCACTGTTTTCACATTTGTCTCCACAGCTCTTTCCCTGTATGGTGATAAAAGAACATTTTCTATCTGATGTCCCACTGCTTCTCACAGCTCTCATTCCTCCCACGTTTCACACATTTACACGGTGCTGAAGGACTGTAGCTGATCACACTCTCGGTAATGACTCCAGATATTTGCCCCCACACCCTGTCACACCCAGTATGGTAAACAATGACATTGCCTGTAGATCAGGCTTGCACTTTTAATTTTCTCAAAAAGATATTGCCTGATTTCAGATGCATTTATTAATCACACCTACAGAACCATGACAACGTTTTTGCCCCATTCTTGATTTCATTATTTATTTCATATATCTCTTGCTGAATGGTTTCTAATTTCATATGAGGAGAAAGCTTGGCCCAGTCTTCTTTGCAGAACCTTTTTTAATCCTGGCATGTGTTGGTCTTCCAGCATAGACTACTCTTTCAGGTCCTCCCACAGCATCTCTATTGGGCTCAGCTCAGGACTTTAACTAGGCCTCCGCAACACTTTAATTCTGTTTTCAAGATGTGGTTTGTCTTAGGTTCATTGTCCTGCTGAATCACACAATGCCTCAGATGCAGCTCATGCATAGATTTTCTTGAATAATCTTCTGGTATGCACCAGAATTCATGTTTTCATCAATGATTTCACATTGTCCAGGTTCTGATGCTGCAAAACATTGCCATACCATGCCACCGCCGTGTTTCAGTGTAGGTATGATGTTCTTACAATGGAATGCTGTATTTACTTCATGCCAGACAAAGGAGGACTTGCACCTTTGACTCATCTGTCTGTAGAATATTATCCCAAAGTACTTGAGTATTATATAGGTGCTTTTTAGCAAATGTGAGATGAGTGGTTTCTGCCTTGTCACTCTTCCATGAGGCCCAGTTGTGCCCCGTGTCTGTCTGATTGTAGAGTCATGGTCACTGATCTTAGCTGATGCTAGAGAGGCCTGAACTTCTTTGGAGGTCTTTCTGGGGGCTTTAGAGACTTTGTGGCTGAGGTGCCGGCTCCAAGTCTTCTCCATGTGGAGATCATGGTACACACTGTGGTTCGCTGGAGTCCAGGGACCTTAGAAATGGCTTTGTGACCCTTTCCAGACTGATATATCTCCACAACTTTTTCCCTCAGTTGTTCTGGGAGCTCCATTGATCGTTGCATTGTGTGCCTGTAGAAACTTTGAGGTGACTACCTCTTTCTGATGGTAAGGTTCAATATAAATGCTTTTTAAACTCAATAGGGCTGCTTTAAATCAAATCTAGCTGTTTTCAATCCCCTGAATCTAATTTTCAATGACAAATTTTATTTCTTCGTTTCAAAACTAAGCGGGCAATTGCTTTTTCACAGGGGCAATATGGGTAATTGGTGACTTGATTCTTGATTGAAATAATGATATAATGATGTAAAAGCTATGTTTTATGTTTGCTTGGGGTTTCTTGTCCAATACTATATTTTATTGAATTATCTGAAACCATTCAGTGAGAGAAATATGCAATAAAGGAAATTAAGAAGGGGGCAAATACTTTGCCATAGCGCTGTATATTTAATACTTAGCTCAAGTATCCTGGTCAAATATCTAAATTCAGAATCATACATTGGCATATTTTGCATTTTGCAGACTCTTATGATTAGCCATTTACAGAGTTTTCACAATTCTACACGCTATGTTTATACAGCTCCATTTTCCCTTGAACAAATGCAGGTTAAGTACCTTGCTCTAGGGCACAACAGCAGTTAACTTGTTACCTTGGGGGTTACAAGCCTAGCTCTCAAACCATCATACTAAACTGCTGTCCCTATTACATTATGTAAACATACCTACAATTTGACTTACTCAGCATTTTGGCAGAGTTATTGGTTTGTCATATAGACAGAAGCCCTTCTTAATTACAACAGATGGACTTCTGGGCTATTTTGGGACTCGGCTGAGTCTTGGCGTGCATGGTATTTAAGAAGTCTGACCAAGAAAAACAAAGAAGAAAAAAGAAGAGGCAGTTGAAGAAAGTTTTAATCATAAGAGTCAGTGTTGCTGGCGCAAAAGCAGGAGGAGCAGAGGACACAGGGCCTGAGGTGAGACAAGGTTGTTTGGGTGCAGCTCCACGTGTGAAAATCTCTGAGACGGCATGGAGCAGTGTGGGCGGGCAGCGTAAACGCTGAGCTTTAGCAGAACTGACATCAGTCCCCATGGATACAGTCAGTGCTGAAAGGTAGCTCCTCCATGAGGGAGGTGTAGCATGCTGAGAGGAGTCCCCGGGGGAAGCTGTGCCTCTTTAAGGAAGCCGCATGGCTAGGATCCGAGGAGACTTCTTAAGCCCTGCTTTGAGTAAACTCCCAGTAGGAAAAAAATGTGATGCTGTCTTCTCTGGTTGTTATTGCCTCGTCAAAGAAACCCTCTTTGTCTCCTCGTTCCAACTTCAAATTCAGCGGTGCTGCCTGAGCGTGGTTCTCTTTGAAATGGAGAAAATAATGTGTAAACATCATCACAAATTGGATACATTGCTCTTAAAACAGTAAAGAGTATTTATTCCCTAAAATATAAATGAAAACATACAGACAGTGTTCCTTCTGGTTTATCATTCATTAATCTGTCTAAATTGCTTTCCTCTCCTTAAAAACCATGTGACTAACAGGTGGTTAATTGTTAGATGGAGCTTCAGCAGGCTGTGCTTTAATGTATAATGTGGGATCTGAGCTTTAGTAGACTTCTGATGTAGACTGTGGACACAGCTTCTGCAAATTTCTGATAGTGACTGTGGACTCAGCTTCAGCAGGCTGTGTTCTAATGTAATGTAGATGATAAATTCAGCTTCAGCAGTCTGTGTTCTGATGTAGACTGTAGACCCCAGAGCTTCAGCAGGCTGTGTTCTGATGTAGACTGTAGACCCCAGAGCTTCAGCAGGCTGTGTTCTGATGTAGACTGTAGACCCCAGAGCTTCAGCAGGCTGTGTTCTGATGTAGATGATAAACTCACCTTCAGCAGACTGTGTTCTGATGTAGACTGTAGACCCCAGAGCTTCAGCAGGCTGTGTTCTGATGTGATGATAAACTCAGCTTCAGTAGGCTGTGTTCTGATGTAGATGATAAACTCATCTTCAGCAGGCTGTGTTCTGATGTAGATGATAAACTCAGCTTCAGCAGGCTGTGTTCTGATGTAGACTGTAGACCCCGGAGCTTCAGCAGGCTGTGTTCTGGTGTAGACTGCAGACCCCAGAGCTTCAGCAGGCTGTGTTCTCATGTAGACTGCAGACCCCAGAGCTTCAGCAGGCAGTGTTCTGATGTAGATGATAAATTCAGCTTCAGCAGGCTGTGTTCTGATGTAGAGGATAAACTCAGCTTCAGCAGGCTGTGTTCTGATGTAGATGATAAATTCAGCTTCAGCGGGCTGTGTTCTGATGTAGATGATAAACTCAGCTTCAGCAGGCTGTGTTCTGATGTAGACTGTAGACCCCAGAGCTTCAGCAGGCTGTGTTCTGATGTAGACTGTAGACCCCAGAGCTTCAGCAGGCTGTGTTATGATGTGATGATAGACTGTGGACCCAGAGCTTCAGCAGGCTGTGTTCTGATGTAGATGATAGACTGCAGACCCCAGAGCTTCAGCAGGCTGTGTTCTGATGTAGATGATAAATTCAGCTTCAGCAGGCTGTGTTCTGATGTAGACTGTAGACCCCAGAGCTTCAGCAGGCTGTGTTCTGGTGTAGACTGCAGACCCCAGAGCTTCAGCAGGCTGTGTTCTGATGTAGACTGCAGACCCCAGAGCTTCAGCAGGCTGTGTTATGATGTGATGATAGATTGTGGACCCAGAGCTTCAGCAGGCTGTGTTCTGATGTAGACTGTAGACCCCAGAGCTTCAGCAGGCTGTGTTCTGATGTAGATGATGAACTCAGCTTTAGCAGGCTGTGTTCTGATGTAGATGATAAACTCAGCTTCAGCAGGCTGTGTTATGATGTAGATGACAAATTCAGCTTCAGCAGGCTGTGTTCTGATGTAGATGATAAACTCAGCTTTAGCAGGCTGTGTTCTGATGTAGATGATAAACTCAGCTTTAGCAGGCTGTGTTCTGATGTAGATGATAAACTCAGCTTTAGCAGGCTGTGTTCTGATGTAGATGATAAACTCAGCTTCAGTAGGCTGTGTTCTGATGTAGACTGTAGACCCCAGAGCTTCAGCAGACTGTGTTCTGATGTAGACTGTAGACCCCAGAGCTCAGCAGGCTGTGTTCTGATGTAGATGATAAACTCAGCTTCAGCAGGCTGTGTTCTGATGTAGATGATAAATTCAGCTTCAGCAGGCTGTGTTCTGATGTAGATGATAAACTCAGCTTCAGTAGGCTGTGTTCTGATGTAGATGATAAACTCAGCTTCAGCAGGCTGTGTTCTGATGTAGAGGATAAACTCAGCTTCAGCAGGCTGTGTTCTGATGTAGACTGTAGACCCCAGAGCTTCAGCAGACTGTGTTCTGATGTAGACTGTAGACCCCAGAGCTTCAGCAGGCTGTGCTCTGATGTATATTGTAGACCCCAGAGCTTCAGCAGGCTGTGTTATGCTGTGATGATAGACTGTGGACCCAGAGCTTTAGCAGGCTGTGTTATGATGTGATGATAGACTGTGGACCCAGAGCTTTAGCAGGCTGTGTTATGATGTGATGATAGACTGTGGACCCCAGAGCTTCAGCAGGCTGTGTTATGATGTGATGATAGACTGTGGACCCAGAGCTTCAGCAGGCTGTGTTATGATGTGATGATAGACTGTTGACCCAGAGCTTCAGCAGGCTGTGTTATGATGTGATGATAGACTGTGGACCCAGAGCTTCAGCAGGCTGTGTTATGATGTGATGATAGACTGTGGACCCAGAGCTTCAGCAGGCTGTGTTATGATGTGATGATAGACTGTGGACCCAGAGTTTCAGCAGGCTGTGTTATGATGTGATGATAGACTGTGGACCCAGAGCTTCAGCAGGCTGTGTTATGATGTGATGATAGACTGTGGACCCAGAGCTTCAGCAGACTGTGTTATGAAGTGATGATAGACTGTGGACCCAGAGTTTCAGCAGGCTGTGTTATGATGTGATGATAGACTGTGGACCCAGAGCTTCAGCAGGCTGTGTTATGATGTGATGATAGACTGTGGACCCAGAGCTTCAGCAGGCTGTGTTATGATGTGATGATAGACTGTGGACCCAGAGCTTCAGCAGGCTGTGTTATGATGTGATGATAGACTGTGGACCCAGAGCTTCAGCAGGCTGTGTTATGATGTGATGATAGACTGTGGACCCAGAGCTTCAGCAGGCTGTGTTATGATGTGATGATAGACTGTGGACCCAGAGCTTCAGCAGGCTGTGTTATGATGTGATGATAGACTGTGGACCCAGAGCTTCAGCAGGCTGTGTTATGATGTGATGATAGACTGTGGACCCAGAGCTTCAGCAGGCTGTGTTATGATGTGATGATAGACTGTGGACCCAGAGCTTCAGCAGGCTGTGTTATGATGTGATGATAGACTGTGGACCCAGAGTTTCAGCAGGCTGTGTTATGATGTGATGATAGACTGTGGACCCAGAGCTTCAGCAGGCTGTGTTATGATGTGATGATAGACTGTGGACCCAGAGCTTCAGCAGACTGTGTTATGAAGTGATGATAGACTGTGGACCCAGAGTTTCAGCAGGCTGTGTTATGATGTGATGATAGACTGTGGACCCAGAGCTTCAGCAGGCTGTGTACTGATGTAGAATCAGGGCTCCGTGAGTATCAGCAGGCTGTGTACTGATGTAGAATCAGGGTTCAGTATCAGCAGGCTGGATTTTGGAATCCACTTTGATGTGGCTGTCTTTTATGCTGAATGATGTGCTATTCCTCAGAAGTGAAGTCCCTGATGTGAGTTTGATAAGATTTCCCTTGTGCCAAGAAGATTTACCCAAGATTCACGAGCAGGGAGCAGTCTTCTGCCCTTCACTACCACTGTGGGCCTGAAATACCGCGCCTCGGAGGAAAAAAACTGAAAATGAATCTGTAAAAATAATTTGATTTCTCCCATAAAAATGTAGGTGAGTCAGTATCTGCATCACTGGACTACTGGACCTTGATTTGAGCATCACAGACTCCAATGTTTTTCAAAGAAACCATTATACAGCTACTGAGATTTGGTTCCACAATATGTATAATGCTAAGACATAAGTAAGAGAAAATTCTTTCTGAAAAGCTTCAAATTTTCAACAGCCATAACCATTTTGAGGATCCCTGTGACAGAATTTGGGTCAAATTGCAGCAGGTGCTCAATGCTAGCATCTCCCCTCACCCACCCACTTTTGAAGTCACACTATGCTTAGCATCGGTGCAACTGCTAAGTACAAAGCAAAAAGGATTGTGGGGGTTTCGTGAAGAATGACAGCACATTGCAACTGAGGCCTGGAAGCACAATGTCAATTAATTTTAAATCAACATTTTCCTTTGTCAGTGTGACAGCTCCGAATCCTTCTAGGAGTCCACTCTGCGTTTCCCTAAAAACACCTTTGACAGACTCGGAGTTGATGTCGCTTCCTGAGAGACAGGGAAGGGGCTGGGAGCTCTGAACGCTGGCTTAATGTTTGTGTGCGTGAATGAATTTCAAACCTCTGTTTGTTCTCTGTAAACACAGCCAAAGGGGAATTGCTAAACAGGGACAGGACCGAAAATGACGAGCACTCACTTTATTGCCGCTGTGAAGCTATACATACATATGCATGCAGTGGGGGCGGGGGGATTCTTTGGGAAAAAAGGGAGGAGCAGATTCACAAATGACCGACCCTTTTCTGTGGGAATGCTGCAAACTTTAAAGGATATTTTAAGGTGTCAAAAGTGTATTGCCTGGAACAGCGGCGTTTAGAGTTTCCTCTCAGTATCTCCCTGTCCGTTTTTTTGCCTGAGGGATGTATAGCGCACAAACAGTGGACTACGTTCAGCTTGTGGTTTTATTTTACGTTATGACCAATTTGCAGTCATGTGCGCCATTTTATGATGTGGAAAAAAGTGTTTTGCTTGATAATCCCACAATAAAATGAATGACTCCATCGCCATTTTATCAACCTTGTGTTCCTCCAGCAAGGACTTTTTTAGTATTCTAATTCTGATCACATTTTATTTAATTAGTCAATACCATAGAATGGATAATTTGTACATAATTTTAATTCATTTTATTATTTTGTGTCTGCAATCTCTTTGCAAAATGTATGTTTTAAAAAAACACATATTTAAAAAAGTTTATTCTCAAAACTTGGCACGGGTCATCCTGTCATACTCATGCCAGTTCTCACTCCGGTGGGGCACTCCCACCAGTGCTAATGTGGCCCCAGCCTCCACTCAGGTGTCAGTTGGCACGGTGTACCTGGCCTCCATGTCCTGGAAAGCCTGCTTTGGCAGATCGCCTGAGAGGAGTACAGTCTGCCAGTGCAGGGGTTACTGAGGTCAGGAGCCAGACTGCACCTGAGAGAAGTACAGTCTGCCAGTGCAGGGGTTACAGAGGTCAGGAGCCAGACTGCACCTGAGAGAAGTACAGTCTGCCAGTGCAGGGGTTACAGAGGTCAGGAGCCAGACTGCACCTGAGAGAAGTACAGTCTGCCAGTGCAGGGGTTACAGAGGTCAGGAGCCAGACTGCACCTGAGAGAAGTACAGTCTGCCAGTGCAGGGGTTGCAGAGGTCAGGAGCCAGACTGCACCTGAGAGAAGTACAGTCTGCCAGTGCAGGGGTTACAGAGGTCAGGAGCCAGACTGCACCTGAGAGAAGTACAGTCTGCCAGTGCAGGGGTTACTGAGGTCAGGAGCCAGACTGCACCTGAGAGAAGTACAGTCTGCCAGTGCAGGGGTTACTGAGGTCAGGAGCCAGACTGCACCTGAGAGAAGTACAGTCTGCCAGTGCAGGGGTTACTGAGGTCAGGAGCCAGACTGCACCTGAGAGAAGTACAGTCTGCCAGTGCAGGGGTTACTGAGGTCAGGAGCCAGACTGCACCTGAGAGAAGTACAGTCTGCCAGTGCAGGGGTTACAGAGGTCAGGAGCCAGACTGTACCTGAGAGAAGTACAGTCTGCCAGTGCAGGGGTTACAGAGGTCAGGAGCCAGACTGCACCTGAGAGAAGTACAGTCTGCCAGTGTAGGGGTTGCAGAGGTCAGGAGCCAGACTGTACCTGAGAGAAGTACAGTCTGCCAGTGCAGGGGTTACAGAGGTCAGGAGCCAGACTGCACCTGAGAGAAGTACAGTCTGCCAGTGTAGGGATTGCAGAGGTCAGGAGCCAGACTGTACCTGAGAGAAGTACAGTCTGCCAGTGCAGGGGTTACTGAGGTCAGGAGCCAGACTGCACCTGAGAGAAGTACAGTCTGCCAGTGCAGGGGTTACAGAGGTCAGGAGCCAGACTGCACCTGAGAGAAGTACAGTCTGCCAGTGCAGGGGTTACAGAGGTCAGGAGCCAGACTGCACCTGAGAGATGTACAGTCTGCCAGTGCAGGGGTTACAGAGGTCAGGAGCAAGACTACACACTGACCAAGGCAGCAGCTGGCTGCAATTGCTTTAGCCGATATACCTGCTGCAGGTACCTGAGTTTATGGCTAAGATCCAATCAATCAAAACAATGCAAGTCAATCAAAACAGACTTTACATAACAATGTAAGTATTTTCTACTTTATGAGAGTCTTTTGGAATAAGCAGTTTTCATTCTAAAATACAATAGCCTATGCCCTTAGAGTAAAGAGTAAAGTCTGTTTTCATTTAATTTCGTATGCCCATAAAGAGACTACGTTCGTTTTATTGGGTCCTGGCCTGCAGTTATGGAACATGCTGCAGCTGTGGGGATGGATCCATAAATTCAGCAGGGTATTCCCAAACAGGGGAAGAGGGAAAGATATGCCTGAAAAGAGAGGGTCCTTTTTCTTAGCTTCAATGAGAAATGACAGCACTTGTGCATCAAGTATAACATTGTACATAAAACATTATTCACATATCCATTTTGAATTCTTAGTTTTGTTCCATTGTGCTGTTTTCTGTGTTAGATTGCTTGTAAGTACTATATGTGAGCAGTGGTTGGAGAACCAGAGGGCTTTGCCAGGTGGAGGGATCAAACATGCTAAATTATAACATTCTGCTGAAAGTTGATGTTGAAGTAAGAGTGGGGTTCAATAAATCAAATTTAGTCCTTATAGAATTCAAGCAAAACAGGCATTATATTATAACATATGTTTCTTTAAGTATTCTCCATTTTATTAGAGCCAAGCAAACATGCCCTTTAGCATGGGTCTTTTCACTCTACACTAGAATAGCCTTTGCTTTAAAAGGCTTGTCTGTTGTGTTTGAACAGAGACCATGCGTTTTATTGGTTCCCAGCCCATGTCTTTTGCGTCAACGAGGTAAGTGTCCAATGAGCTGCAAGCAATATCATTCTTTAGCTTTGGACCATTATTTATCATTTTCATAGCATTTCATCATCGCTGTATTAACTAATGGTTACGTCTCGTTTTTTTCAAAAATAAATTATTTCTGTAGGGAGCTAAGGACTGTCTTCAAAGTTTGTTGTTTACTTTATGGCTTAGGGATATAATTTCAAGTTATTAATTTGTTGGTGCTGGTTTTTTTTGGTCCAGCTTTAAACAAATGGGAGACAGATGTTAACGTTTGTTCCCAGCACAGTTTTAAAGTGTTAACTTGATTTATTGTTTATCCTTTGATCGAAGACAGAGAGCAAGAGAGATTTAAAGTTTATTGCTCAATGATTGGTTACACTAATTTGATGAGGAAACTGGATGAAAAAGCGTCTTATGGAATAATTAATAAAATGAAGATGAAAGAATAACATGCTGAAAACCTGCTGAGGGGGAAACCTGCTGCTTTTAATGTAGAATTAGACCTAAACTCCCAGCTGGCTTTCATATCAAAATTCTGTCTTTGAAGGAGGCACAATGCATTGCTGGTAAACAGTAATAGATTTCAGTAAAATGAAGCTTTGTATCGCAGGGCCACATAAGTTGCCATGAAAGTTGGTCTTCAAGACCAGAGCATGAAAAAAATACAAATGACCAAAAGAGCCTAACCTAATGAATGTGTTTTTGTAAACAAAAGTGTTTTATCTCAACTGCACATTACATTGCATGTTACTATGGCAAACTTTTTCATGCCATAAAAAAGTGACTTTCATCAAGAGAACTTCCAAGTTTCATGTTCTGCTTCACTTCCTCATCAAAATAATTAAAACACTTGGATGTATGTCAAAATGTTAGTCCGTGTATGTGACCTTTTTATACTCTACTTCTTCAAAGCCATACAGACCACCTATATGATATGTGAATAATACATGTTTGCACATTCAGTTTTCCAAGAATATTTATAAATTCCAGCCACATGCTGCTGGGAAAAAGAAGCTTTCTCAGTTGACGGGCGCAATGTGTTCCTTTGAATACAGGCTGCAGTCAAGTCTGCTGCGAAATCGCTTGAGGTGATGACTACAAGACTTGAAAGTTCATTGCCAATCATGATTTCTGATTCATTTACATCTATGTCATTCAGCCGGTGCTCCCATCCAGAGCCACTTACAAAAGTGCTTTTGGCTTTTCGACAGCTTCAAATCTTCGTATTGGTAAGTAATACAAATAGATATTGTTCGCACAATTGGTACAATGAGTTTTTTATTCCATTTGATAAGGGGCAGTCATAGAACCTTTAACCTGAGAATAATCAATTTAGCCCCTTTTATCTCAGTTGGCATTGGGAAAATGGATCCTCAGTGTGCTCTTTGGCATTGAAATTTCATTCAAACCAAACTCATTTGCTTAACAGTTCCTTTCTTTGTGCATTTAACCCATGAAGTGAGGGCATGGCTGCATACCTAATGTTCTCATGTTTAACATGTTCTCTTTCAGTCCCATGATCCTTTGAGTAGGTCTTTCACTCAGCCCTGCCAAGTGACAGTCAGAACCTTAAGAGGAGCTGGAGTTTTCACCCATTCATTTAATATCATCTCTTGCTGGTAAAGTAACTTTATGCACCTTAACGTGACTCTTAATTGCACCTGTTTAAATACATATTTTTACTTTTTTTTATATATATATATATACACAGGGATTGCCTATTAAACAAGGAACAAAGAGACACAACTGTGGAGAAACCAGAAAAGTAACAAAGAAAGCTTCGAGAGTGGGATGGCTTCCGTTGAAAGCAGACTGAACAGAGAGGATGGGCTTTGCAGTGCCACATGCCGGTTGGTGAAAAGTGTTTCCTGTCCGGGATTTGCCTCCCAGATGAGTGGCTGTGAAGTGTTGAAGGAGACTGGGAGGCCGTGACCCCACAAAGCGACCCCGACCAGACATCACTTTACTAAAGGTAGGACAGGCAAAATATCAGTCTCACTGGTAACTGTACGTTCATCTGAATATAGTTTATATGGCTTAAAACCCTTCCATACAAGGATATTTGGGGCATTCACTTTTATGGAATTTATTCACATGTGCACAGTTTGAGGGAACGTTGTGATTTAGTAATTGTCTTTGCTATAATTATGGTTATTTATTTGTGCATGTGGGCGTGTGTAAATCATGTGTTTGGGACTTTCATTAAGGAGTGTTTTGGGCCCGTCTGACTGAGTGTTCATGGAAACTTCGCCATATGCAGAAAGAGAGGGAAAGAGAGAGAGTGTTTGCGTTTGTGATCAAAGACTGTTTCAGTACAAGGTCTCTCAAGGTGCTTCAGCAAACCCTGAACTTAAACCTCAACTCTGGGTTGAACAGAGTTTTCTGTTCCAGAACAGCCCATTAGAATTTAAAAAACTCGAACTAAATTAAACCTAATTGAAGCGTGTTCACAGTGAAAGTAGGAAGTCCTCATCAATGGAGTGCGGATAACAGGATGCACCATGGTAACGAGTCAAAAAGTCCCAGAGCTTCGTACACGCGTTCGGTTACTCTGCATTTTCACTCAAGAAATACTGATGTGTTATGTGGACTACGAATTTATCTTTCGGTGAAAAGTAACAAGGCAGTGGCAGCGAGAGTTCAGCGAGAGAAGAGCTTGAGTTAGTGTGGGAAAAATTACTGAGTGTTTAAAATGAGTTTTTAAAACTATGGCGTCATATAAAGCGTAGTCTAGTTATTCAGTTCACATAAACCAAAGGCAAATCCTTTAACAAAGATGATGGATGGATGATTTAAGAATGTTGAAGCATTTTTATATGCAGGAAATGAAGACTTAAAACAAAATATAAATGAATGTGTCTTTATTTTAGACATGACGGCTGGAAGGTGGTGGGTTAGTTGCAGAATGCATGTTTGTTTCAAAAATGTGGTCTTCCTTGGGTTCTACCATTTGTGTGGCTGGGTGTCTCTTAGCTTTAATTGTGGCAATATGAAACTCGACACAAAATGTCACACACCCTTTTTAGGGTGACTCAAGAAGTCATGGACGGAGCCTGGCCTCTTGGCTTCAACACATTTGTAATAGTGTGGACAGCATTGCATATTACCTTCAACATGCAGAAGAGTGATCACTAAAAGTAGTTGCCTTGCTAGTGTAGCTGGATCTCTGATGTTATAAAGAAATGCAAAAAAAGGGCAGTGTATAAAACTGATACCAAACTGAGGTTGAGTCCATAATTAGTAACGTTTTAAAAGTGAGGCTGGAGAATGTTGCTCAAATAAATTATTAATTTTCAAGCAAAAAAAATCACCAAGAAAGGGTGCATCATGTCCGACAACTATCTCCTACCTAAATTCTGCAGGCTCGACAGGTGTTCTGATGAGTAATTCGGGTTTAGGTTAAGTAAACCTGCTCCCAAGCAGGTTAGCTTCAGAGTGTAAGTTGCCATCATAATTGACCTCGAGCTAAACTGATCTTACGTTTTGAAACTGAACTCCAGATTCCTGTTAACTCAGTTAACAAATCTGAGTTTTTTTTTCTGCTAAACCTGCTTTCTGAAACACCCCCAAGCCTCTAATTACAGGTGACACCAGGGTTTCTGACAGCTCTGGCTCAAAGTCCAGTTTTGTCACTCATGACTGCTAAAACACTACGGCCTAATTAAGGATTAGGTACATTGTTTTAGGATGCTATAATAGTACTACAGTAACAGTAAATGAAGTATTTATTACTGAATGAAACAGTGACACTGATGGGGCCTCTGGCATGGATAGAGTGATCACTTTGTTTGGATCATTCTCAGTGCTAGATCCCTACAAAATTACATTTTTTAATAAGAGTGCTATAATTAATAATTGTTGTCCAACAATGTCTTAAGTTATTATACTTTTCGTTGAGTGATTTAAACAGGAAATGTAAAAGAATTTGGACATTGTTGGAGGTTGAAAACTCTGGCTTCAGAGAGTAGATGTTTCCACAATGTATGTGTTCCACCCAAGCACTTAACCGGATGGTTCTAATTAGCGTAACTCTTCAGCCAGGTGGAGGAACTAATTAGTGAAATCAGCTGTTTAAGGGCAGGAGTAGAACAAACACATGTTAGTTCTAAGGTCTGGGTCTTCCACCTCTGGGAATTACTGTATTGTTTTTTTGGTGGTCAAGTAACCAACAAGAGAGTTTTTCCACTATCAGTCGACTCCCTTAACTATGCAGGCAGCTGCTGTGAGCCAGAGAACTGTCTGATTTCTATCACGTGAAATTATTGAATATCCTCCTACATCAGTATCCGTCTGGCAGTCCTTTTTATTTATTTATTTTTTCATTTCATCTAACATGTCCGCTGAGCTGTCTTATTAAACACACCCTCATCGGCCATCAACGTGCACTCCAAATGCAGGCCGCGTCTCCTGGAAGTCCCCATCTCCCCTACCATATTGTGTCAGTCATCTGTCCCTGCCAATTACTGTGCTCCGTGGGGGTTGTACCTGCCCGTGGCCTGTGGCAGGGTTAGTTACCTTCTCTCCGGTTGGAGCCGGGCTGTAATTGAAGAAGCTCCTCTCCAGCACCCTGGAGTGCAGCTCCATGAGCCTGAGGAAGAGTCATCTCTCCCATCCCCGACCGATCGCGCAAAAAAGGGCCCTCTTCAGGGTGGGCTAGGCTTTCAAGAGTCAGCAGGCAGCTGATGTGCCCCAAAACCCGACACCACCTCCATCTGCAGCTCTCAGAGGGATCGGGTGGGGAGCGGCAGAGTAAACTCAGAGCCTCTCGGAGCAGCCCTCTGTGCCGCACCAGTGACAGCCCACAATGAGTTATGATTCGTTGTCATCTTTGCTAATTAGCGACTAGTTCAACTTTTTTTCTATATATTTATATATATATATATATTTAATTGTTTTGGTTGTGGGTTTGGGAACACGGTGACAGTTTGCCAAGCAGGAGGCTTAAACGTTAAAATGCAATTAAAGTTATTTATGTTGCTGTCTCACAGTGAAGGGGAAGAAAACAGAACAAATAGAGGATTGGGGGGAAAAAATAACCTGAAAAAAATGTAGCCTGAAGAGTTTTTCATCTTATTTTGTCATGTGGTTTGCCCCTGCTCTTCCTAACTGTCTCTTGACAGCTCTAGTTAATTTTGTGTCAACTCTCAGGCTGAATCTCACACAGTGAGCCCAACTGATTCTGCAACAGAAGTTGCAAAAGAGAAAAAAAAGAGAAAGATATGGCAGCCCTGACACTGAATTGTACAATGACGGTTACCCACAATCCCTTGGTTCTTCCTAGAGAAGCAATTACAATTTCACAGGTTGAAATTAAAATCCCCTGTGGTATGTGATAGAGTAACACACACTGTCAAAGTGATTTCAAGCTGTTTATCTCCCGCTGAGTTAAGAATGAAAACAGATTCTTACAGAAAATGTAAATCAAGAATTGATTTATTCTTTTTTTTAACAAATCCATTGCATGCTAATGGCAAAGAAGTGGAGGGTCTGTTCAAGGTGATGATGCTGCAAAAATAGCGGATGTCAACAGCATTTTTGTTTTTCAGGTAGGAGCAGTACATATTTTTAGGTTGCACTGCCTCTTAAAAAAAGTATGAAGGGTGCTTTCCCTCGGGAGAACGAAACCTTTTCTGCGCTGTAAACATTGCGCACCATGTGTTCCTCACAAACATTTCCTTTTTTCCCCTTTTTTGGGAATACATATCTTGACTTCCAGATGTTTTTGTATGCACCATAGCTCTCTGTACCTTTTGCCATGTTCTTCGAGCAAGCAAGGTTTTTAATCTTTACTATATCTCCAGATATGAGTCCCTTGGATGATAACCAGGAAAAAAATGTTTGTATTCATCAAGTATTTGGTTAACTGTTTTTTTATGGCTTTAGCTTATAATGTGATCCATCCTCAAAGCTGTCCATTCTTCTTTTTTTAACCTTGGGAATTCAATGCAAGAAACACTCATGCCTCTGAAAACAATAGCCAGTTGTCATGGCGTTCTGCAAAAGCGATAACGGGCAGCATGGGTTTCTGCCGTTGGTCTGTGGAGAGAAAGATTTATTGTTTCAAAAACATTTCAGCCTCTCGGAAAGGTATCTGAATTTGAGGCAGAGCTTTTAAAAAGGGTCAGGGAGAAACGGAATGGCTTGGCCCCTCTTTATGAGCAACAAGCCTATTATAGGAAGCTCCTTCACTTTGTAATGGGGGGGGGGGGGGGGGGGGGGGGCGGGGGGCAGGGGGGCTCTGACTACTGAAGATGCCTCACAGTGCAAATTTCATGAAAAGCCAGAACCAGCAGGAGACTGGACTGCCAACTGGAAGCCCTCGTCTTTGGCTGTGAGCCAGAGCGTGCTCTGAACTGCGCATTAAACTGACAGCTTTGTGTTAAATATCTGCTGTGCTGCAGCTCCGCTTTTATTCAAACAGGGCCCAATCATGGGGGCCTCATTTCCATTGGAAGAGCTGCGTTTTTCACAACCGCATGTCGCATGACAGTATGATCTCCACTTCTATGAAAAAAGGGCTCTGCATCCTGAGCTGTTTAAAATGAGAGATTTCTGTACATTTCCACCCAGATGTGTGGTGACACCTGCTGTGTATCGTGTTTTACCCAAAAAAACACAAAAACATTTTCATATTTCTATGTGCAAATCTCTATATAGTATATCATCATAACTATGGAGATTTCCACCATATCTGTTTCCATTTCAATGAGATTGTCATTAATGCACAATATACAGCAGCATTAATGGCACTTATTACCCATTCATTTTTGGATTTGTCAACAGTATGACAAATTAAAAATTGTAAATTAAGATTTAATCAACTTTTTATCTATATATATATAATTTTTTTTTTCAGGGAGCAGTTTTCACAAACATTTTTTAACGACATTATTTGAGACCATTTCTAAATTACAGCGGCCATAATACTCTGCTCTGTCCTTTAGGTAGGCATTTGACATTTCGAACAGACAGGCATTATCACAGCTTAATTCGGTTTGAGCTGCATTTATGTTCAAGTTACAGACAAAATGGGCAGAAATCATTGGCTGATGGTTTTCTTGTATTTTGATGCTCAAAAAAATTAGACATGGAAAATATTTTAAAAGATACAGGTCATATTATTTCACAATATGAATGATCTATGGAGAAAACAGACATCTGTCTGAATTTTCTTGTTTTTCTGTTCATTTCATAAGATACATTTCCACTACTCGCTTTTTTGTCACGCTAAAGCTACATTACATTCATTACAGATCACACCCTGGTCCAGTTAAATAGAAATACATACATAATGTACACGCATGTTTAAATTTTAATTAAACATATTTAGACTTTAAAGGTATAGAACTACATTGTGCATTGCAAGTTTTGGACCAGACTGATTTAAGAATAAGCTGTAAATATGACTACCTGAAAATTAGACAAGAATGTCTCTGAACGCATTTTGGAGACTTGTGTGCGTGTGTGTGTGTGTGTGTGTCTGTGTGTGTGTGTGTGTGTGTGTTTGTGTGTGTGTCTGTGTGTGGTGAAAGGTTTCCGCAAGTAAATACTCCACTACAAATAATTTAAGGCAGAAACAGCAAGTAATGAAGAGATGAACAATGCAGCATCTCTTAGCAGAAGAGGGAAATAAGGACTGCTGGATGTACCCACCAAAGAGAAATCAAATCGACACAGCCACCTTTCCTCTCTTCTCTTTACTGTAACTCTTTCCTACCATGTCGGTGGTTAAATTTACAGAATTGTTCCTTGTTATTTGCTGTAATTTTCATCTGTATGCCGGACATAATTATCCTTAGTGACAGAAACTGTGTCTGTTCAGAAGAACCTGACTCCCGCTATCTGTCATTTAAAAAGGGTTCAATATACCCAAAATGGTAATTCTGTTGCAAAACTTTTATTGCATCGAAAATGATGAAAAACTGGATATGATATGTTATGAATTGACATATATGTAGGAGGATGTCCACCTTCTGTGCCATCAAGCATGGCAAAGACAGAAAAATTACATTCTTCCTGATTTTACTGTCATTAAATTCTTACATTGAAAAATACTGCCATGATATTGCTATAAGAATCCACCAGCATTCTCTTGACTGGTCAAGCAGTTGGACAATAATCTATCCTTGGCATTCATAAATAAACTCCAACATTACCAGCATTAGATTTGCTAGATAAATGTCCATGTAAAATGATACATAATGTAAACAGTCATAAATTATATAATTATATTGCCGCCCACTTTGGAGATAATGGCATTTTGTCTGGAGTGGATTGAGAAGTGGTTCTAGCATTTCTTGCTTGGCATTGATACCAGGGTTAAAAAATTAATTTTCAGCTTCTTCGTTTACATACTCAATTACATAATCATAACACATAATCAATTGCCATATGATTGGCAGAGTTATTGAGTCATTGTTAAGCCTATGATCTGTCATTTTCACATTCAGAGATAGACCACATCACGAGTTCCACAGTATCATTAAAAAGGCCGGCCCCCTTGTGTCATCAAATGTCATAAAATGTCTTATTAACAAAACATGTCAAAATCTCTAAAAAAAAATGGGCAACATTTTTTCAAGTCCTTTGTTACTATTTATGGGAAAAACATCAGTTGAATTGATACTCACAAAAATGTTACAATCAATTTGGAATTTGATGGATATTTCATTATAGTTCAGCACACATCACAATGATATCATTGCACTCAACACCAGCTGCAGCTTTTGCAAAACAAATTTGTTTCATATGAAAAATTAATTTTGTACTAATGCTTGCATCCCTCACAACTACTTGCTGACCTGTGTGGTTTTTTCTTCCCAGTGTTCTCAGGTGGTTTTGCAATATTAATAAGCACGAGGCGCAAACGTTAAAGACATTTTAGCATAAAAGTGTTTTTTAAATTGCCTCTGAATTGCTCTCTGGGGCAATTGGGCCAAATCTGCAGTAATCTGCCCCGCCAGGCCTGAGGGTCAGTGTAACGTTCAGGGTGTTGGGACTTTGGTATGGTGATCTGCCTGTTGCCAGGTGCAGGGTGCCAGGAGAACAGACGCAGGTCTGTTAATTCCCAGCTTCTCCAAAGCCCTCTGCTCTAATGTGAGGGTAATCTCCCTTGGCTCCTGTGTCACTCTGAGCTCAGGCTTGTCTTGGGCACCTGACACTTTTAATCAGGTGAGTTATGGACTGAGAATGTTTTTTTTCTGTCAGGTTGTTTTTGTCATGGTGCATGATGGGACTAGCCAGCACACGAGCTGGTATTATCTGCTGCTAAAATCCTCCCTGAAGTCTACCTCAGCTCCGGGATTGAGACTGGATCCTTAAGGAATGCATTGCGTTGTTGTTGCATCCCATAAAGAATATCGTCATTATTTCCTCCATAACTACCCTTTTAGTCGAAGAATATCGTTCATTATGGCCTCCATAACTACGCTTTTACTCAAAGAATATCGTTCAGTATGTCCTCCATAACTATGCTTTTACTCACAGAATATCGTTCATTATGTCCTCCATAACTACGCTTTTACTCACAGAATATCGTTCATTATGTCCACCATAACTACGCTTTTACTCAAAGAATATTGTTCATTATGTCCTCCATAACTACACTTTTACTCAAAGAATATCGTTCATTATGTCCTCCATAACTACGCTTTTACTCAAAGAATATTGTTCATTATGTCCGCCATAACTACTCTTTTACTCAAAGAATATAGTTCATTATGTCCTCCATAACTACACTTTTACTCAAAGAATATAGTTCATTATGTCCTCCATAACTTCGCTTTTACTCACAGAATATCGTTCATTATGTCCTCCATAACTTCGCTTTTACTCAAAGAATATAGTTCATTATGTCCTCCATAACTACGCTTTTACTCACAGAATATCGATCATTATGTCCTCCATAACTACGCTTTTACTCAAAGAATATAGTTCATTATGTCCGCCATAACTACGCTATTACTCAAAGAATATCGCTCATTATGTCCTCCATAACTACGCTTTTACTCACAGAATATCGTTCATTATGTCCTCCATAACTACGCTTTTACTCACAGAATATCGTTCATTATGTCCTCCATAACTACACTTTTACTCAACGAATATAGTTCATTATGTCCTCCATAACTACGCTTTTACTCAAAGAATATCGTTCATTATGTCCTCCATAACAGCGCTTTTACTCACAGAATATCGTTCATTATGTCCTCCATAACTACGCTTTTACTCAAAGAATATCGTTCAGTATGTCCGCCATAACTACGCTTTTACTCAAAGAATATCGTTCAGTATGTCCGCCATAACTACGCTTTTACTCAAAGAATATCGTTCATTATGTCCACCATAACTACGCTTTTACTCAAAGAATATCGTTCATTATGTCCTCCATAACTACGCTTTTACTCAGCTGGTGCAGCAAAGAATGGAATGTTTTTCCACTGGATTAAGTAGTGTCTAAATGCCAAGTGTGCAGGGGTTATTCTTCCTCTTTATTTACTTTATTATTTTTTTGACTTTGTGTTGATTTCGTGGTAGAAGTCTGTGATTTTAGGAATAAATAAATTTAAGTAATGTAGTATGGAAATGAAAATGTTTAAGACTTGGCTTGAAACACACTTAGTCTCTTTACGGTAAATGCTTTCCAGTTTAAACAGACTTTGGCCTCCAGATGAACGTGGTGGATTAATGAAGATATGGTGCATTAAACAGTTAAACTGAAATACAGTGGAAGTAGCACAACAGTATAATCAATGATACATAATAATATAATTATATAGAATGATAATAGTATAGAATAACCAAATGCATACTCAACTGCATACAAGCAATTGACATCACACATTGCGTTTGATTGATCTAGCCATCATGAAAATCTAGGCTTTTCCCACTTTATTGTCCAGTGTTTTGGGTCTCAGTTCTTGGTGTATTTACTGTAGCTCTTTGAAGTGCCTTTTAAAGGTATCACTGTTTGGAAAAACAGATCATTTTAAATAGGCAGTCTAGCCTAGTAAGGCGAGTAAGGTATTGTTAAATAAACAAGTGAAGAAATACAATGTGCAGTCTATTTGTCCTGTTGTGTTGCTGCTACTTGACTACCTTTCATTTATGTGTTGGCTTTCCAGTTGCAGGTAAAGAGGCCATTGTATAGGCTACTTAATGCATGCAGGGTGGTACAGAGGCGGGTTTATAGGCTCTGCTTCAAAGCATTTAGGCTTAGCATTTTCATCTTTTTAGGCAGCAATTAATGTAATCGTTAACATGTCTGTTTTGATTGAATAGCAAATACTGGCAAAGACAATTTGATTTAATCCAGCCCAATGAGCTTTGAGGATACACTGGAAGAGACATATTAGAAAAAACTGGAATCTGACAGTAAAAAATTGTCCAGTGTATGCAGATTACAAACGATACTGACAAGAAAATATTGCATGGTGGAATTTGTCCAGAAATGCTGTCTGCTCTCCCCTGATCACAGTGTTCAGTCCACAAACCAGTTCTCATCTGCACAATCAACAAGGTCTCCAGGAGGGAGGGAAAGATGAGAGCTAAATGTTTTTAAGAACAGTTATGGGTGGTCATTAAAAACACTTCAGTTCAAGTCCTTTGGAACTAGTGACAATATACTGGTAGCTACATGCTGCAGGTTCTGCAGCCCTGAAAATGTTTGTGGGTGAATGGCTTGTGCAATAGAAAGGATCTTGCTGAGAACTATGGATATTAGTTTTGAATGGACCCAGTTAAAACAGTTGTTTCAAAAACTTGTGTGTCAAGGATAATATAACATACACACCTTATATTTTCTGCTTGAAACTGCAGTAAAAGGAAAAAAAACTAAGGAAAAAAACTGCAGAGTGCGCATTCTGTCAGAAACAATCATTCAAACTGCTGGTTTCCGAGCTCTGGACTGAAACCCTTTCAAATTATGCTGTAGTGTTATTTCCCCCATGATAAGATCACAATAGCAATGAACACAATGCACAAATGGTCTCAATAATACTTTTGCATCTGGGCTCTCAACCGTTTTAAAGCCTGCGCTGGAGGAGAAGATGCTGACAGCGAGTTTCCGCGAGGGAACAGCAGGGCTTTTAGCTGAATGAAGTCACCTTTTTGGCCTGCTTGTAACTTTGCGTTTTATGAACTGCACAGTTTCTTCAGCCCACTGTCTTGGGTCCCAGAGGCTTGTTTAATGAGAGCATGAGACAGGCCCGTTGGACCTCATCCATCATCTCTCCGCAGAAAGGTGTGGCATTTTATCCTTCTGGGCATTCTGAGAGCAGCTCTTCTCGGTTGATACCGGGGAAAGAAGCGGCTCAACGGCCTCCTCCTCCAGGGGAGAACCTGGAGCCGGAGTCTGGCCACAAGGATTGGGCTTCTGTTTGAGCATTTGATTAAACCGGGTACCCCATGTCTATCCAAGACCCTCATTGGGTCCGTTATGAGTGGCCACACTCTTGTAACCTCAGCCTGGTCCACGATCTCCCGTGCCTGTCCCCAAGCTCGGCCCAAGCACCTCCATAGCAGCTTCTGTCCAATCACATTCCCTGTACTCCGCTGACGGGATTCACATTGATGAGAGAGCTTTTTGTTGTGAGAGTCTATCTCTGTGATCGCTTCAGTGCCCCCTGGGGAAGAGGGAAGTAAAGCAGAGTAACTTCCTCTGATTGATTTTTATATGTTGTTTTGCAGCCCCCCCCCCCACCTCCTCCACCTCCCACAATTTATCTTCTACATTGATGGATGTAATCACCCGTCACACAATATGGTCCCACAATTACTGCTTCATTGTGGGGGGGCAGAGAAAGGGCCGGAGTGGCAGACAGGACACATAGAGACGACGTATTCCTCACTCTTAAATTAAAGAGGGTCTGCCGTGTGATGCCCCGCCCCGCTTCCCCCCACTGATTAGCCTGAGAGTGGCCGTCTGCTTCACACTTTCACCGTGCCCTGGCCGAGGGAGCTAGATCGACAGGCAGGGGGGGAGAGAGACACACTGATTATTTTCAATATTGGTGTTATTGTTGATCTACAGTTTATGTAAATGATTGCTTTGGCAATACTATCCTGATGTGTGGTCATGCCAATAAAGCTCATTTGAATTTGAATTTGAATGAGAGAGACAGAGTGAGAGAGAGCGAGCATGAGAGAAGCATTGCCTTCTTATTGCATCAGTTCACGGTAACAAGATTGGGAGATGTCAGGTTCAGAGAAACTAATGGTTTTTGCATGCTGTCAGTGCGGATGTAAATGCTCTTTCCCTCTGACATTATAAAGACTTGTTCCTGCTTAGCACAACCATTGCATTTCTGTATTATCACCCCCCCCCCAACCCATCCCAATTTCACTTTCTTTTTTTGCAATTGCTAAGTCCTGAAAATAATTCCAATTAATGGAGAGTGGTGCTTGGAGAAAGGCAGAAAAGAAAGAGACCGTTTTTCCCTCCTTCCTCCGCTGTGAAAGGCCACAGAGAAATGTCACCGCCACTACAAACACAAGGCCACAGCTGTAAAGAAGGGGAAAGCGCTATAATGGGACTGCTTCATAGAAATATTCTCAAAAGAGCTTAATTGAAGCATGTGTACTCAGACTGCATTTATTTTTTGGACTGACTCTTTTATCAATACATATTTTTTCTGATTTCACCGTTTTCTGACAGTGTGTAGATCAACACACATTTCTATTCATGCATTGTGGTGGGGGGATCCATTTAGTTTGGGGAGGGCAGGTTGGTGTGTTTTGTTTGGGGGGGGAAGGTTGATGCGTTTTGTTTGGGGGGGCAGGTTGGTGTGTTTTGTTTGGGGGGGCAGGTTGGTGCGTTTTGTTTGGGGAGGGCAGGTTGGTGCGTTTTGTTTGGGAGGGCAGGTTGGTGCGTTTTGTTTGGGGGGGCAGGTTGGTGTGTTTTGTTTGGGGGGGCAGGTTGGTGCGTTTTGTTTGGGGAGGGCAGGTTGGTGCGTTTTGTTTGGGAGGGCAGGTTGATGAGTTTTGTTTGGGAGGGAAGGTTGGTGTGTTTTGTTTGGGAGGGCAGGTTGGTGCGTTTTGTTTGGGGGGGGCAGGTTGGTGCGTTTTGTTTGGGAGGGCAGGTTGGTGCATTTTGTTTGGGGGGGCAGGTTGGTGCGTTTTGTTTGGGGAGGGCAGGTTGGTGCGTTTTGTTTGGGAGGGCAGGTTGGTGCGTTTTGTTTGGGAGGGCAGGTTGGTGCCTTTTGTTTGGGGAGGGCAGGTTGGTGCGTTTTGTTTGGGGAGGGCAGGTTGGTGCGTTTTGTTTGGAGGGCAGGTTGGTGCGTTTTGTTTGGGGGGGCATGTTGGTGTGTTTTGTTTGGGGAGGGCAGGTTGGTGCGTTTTGTTTGGGGGGGGCAGGTTGGTGTGTTTTGTTTTGGGGGGGCAGGTCGGTGCGTTTTGTTTGGGAGGGCAGGTTGATGAGTTTTGTTTGGGAGGGCAGGTTGGTGCGTTTTGTTTGGGGAGGGCAGGTTGGTGTGTTTTGTTTGGGGGTGGGGCAGGTTGGTGCGTTTTGTTTGGGGGGGGCAGGTTGGTGCGTTTTGTTTAGAGGGGCAGGTTGGTGCGTTTTGTTTGGGGGGGCAGGTTGATGTGTTTTGTTTGGGGGGGGCAGGTTGGTGCGTTTTGTTTGGGGGGGCAGGTTGGTGCGTTTTGTTTGGGGGGGCAGGTTGGTGCGTTTTGTTTGGGAGGGCAGGATGTTGCGTTTTGTTTGGGGAGGGCAGGTTGGTGCGTTTTGTTTGGGGGGGGGCAGGTTGGTGTATTTTGTTTGGGGGGGGCAGGTTGGTGCGTTTTGTTTGGGAGGGCAGGTTGATGAGTTTTGTTTGGGAGGGCAGGTTGGTGCGTTTTGTTTGGGGAGGGCAGGTTGGTGTGTTTTGTTTGGGGGGGGGCAGGTTGGTGCGTTTTGTTTGGGGAGGGCAGGTTGGTGCGTTTTGTTTGGGAGGGCAGGTTGGTGTGTTTTGTTTGGGGGGGGCAGGTTGGTGCGTTTTGTTTGGGAGGGCAGGTTGGTGTGTTTTGTTTGGGGGGGGCAGGTTGGTGCGTTTTGTTTGGGAGGGCAGGTTGGTGTGTTGTTTGTGTTTGTTTGGGGAGGGCAGGTTGGTGCGTTTTGTTTGGGGAGGGCAGGTTGGTGTGTTTTGTTTGGGGGGGGGCAGGTTGGTGTGTTTTGTTTGGGAGGGCAGGTTGATGA
Source organism: Albula glossodonta (assembly GCA_019788955.1). Lineage (NCBI taxonomy): Eukaryota > Metazoa > Chordata > Actinopteri > Albuliformes > Albulidae > Albula > Albula glossodonta. The sequence goes on from JAFBMS010000070.1 coordinate 2,289,856, forward strand.
GTTTTGTTTGGGAGGGCAGGTTGATGTAATCAATGGTAATTGATGTGGGCTTACAGCTCTTTCCTGAACATGCCGTCTTACCCTTGCGCTAATCTCTTTGGGTGTCTGGGCCTGGTGCCCAAACTATTACCATCATCAGTTGACTGCCGGTGTTGCTGGTACATTACAACATCCATAATGTCTTCAAATAGCCATGTCACAACCATGCTAATTGTTTGCGTTGATAATTTCACTTCGCCTTCCATGGTCCTCATCTACAGAAATCAAAACAGTAGCAATTAAGCGATTAACAGACCAGGCATCTCCATTTAGACAGTTGGTTGTGTAAAGACAGATGCACGCCAGTAAATATCTACACTGTATATTTTAATTTCTTGGCGTTCCTTCAGATAGAGGTTTTTATCATGACTAAAAAAGTAAGTAACTGTTGTTTTAGGGTGGGGGGGGGCTGAAGCCTGCTTTTGCGGTTATTTTGCTTTAGGAGATGAGCTGTAGGAAAGGAAGAGAAAAGTAAGCACTCAGATAAAAGCCTGTCTCTGGCTCTGAAGTGCTGTGGAATCTCGGGAGGTAAAGTCTTGGTGAGCACAGCGAGAGGAGGGCAGGCCAAAGAGAATAGCTGAGTGAGTGTGGAGAGAAAGAGAGAGGGATAGAGAGAGGGAGGGGGGTAGAGAGAGGTAGAGAGAGGGAGTGAGAGTGGATCCATGTTTCGCTGCATGAACTGAATAGAAGAACCACAGCATGGCTGGCCTTTGGAAAAAATACCTCCAATTCCCTCTCCTTCCTGGGATGGGGGAGTCATCTTGCCTGTGGGGCCAGCTCTGCCACCCCACCGGGGTGCTCCGGTCGCAGTGGGTGGAGCACTTTGATTAAGGGGTGCTTTATTCTGAGTGATGCTCTGCAGAGTGCTGGCACCCTGTTCTACATACAGAGCTAGTGTTAATGAACAGCTGATGGAACCCAGAAGCCCAACTGAAATTCAGGCCCTGGATCCACATTTATTAGAGAATGGGTCATCTCACGCCATGTGGTTAGAAGCCGAAACAAGACATCACAAAGGATATAAGGAGATGATTTTATGGGGAGTGGGGGGAGTCAAAATGTCAAAGCCCCTTGTGTGTGGTGTGTCCTGTGTGGGCCATTGTGCTTCGTTGTGAACTGTGATGTCCCTGTTATTCAAAGTCTCACTGGGGAGGTTCCTTCACTGCAGCCAGGAATCCTTGCAGATAAAGCAACAATGACCATAGGGTCCCCAAAAAGGGTGGATTTTATGTTTGCACGGTTGCTCAGTACTGCCACCTGTGGTCTATTGTGGGTTTATAATTTGCCTCCCGGCCCGTCCTCAGCAACATGCTCCTGAAATAAGATGGGAACTGCTTAAATATCACACAATCAATACGAATGGGGAGAATTTACCATCTGCACACCATATTCTCAGAATTCAGAAGGGAAATCTTACAGGACCTGAATGACAGATAACCCCCAGCAGGAGGTTTTCACAGGTAGGTATACCAGGATGTTTTTTCATTTTTCCTGCAAACCCTCCCTCCAGATGCTGCCATGCTGCCCCTCCCTGACTTCGGCACAAAAGCGCGGGCCGGGATGTTCTGACCATTATGAAGGACTGCAGACCATAATGAGAGCGTTTCCTGCCGTGTCCCAGAACAAAGTTAGGCTCACGCTGCTTCTCAAACCTGCTGGCTTCTGAAGAGCCAGCAGCTGACAGCTCCTCGGCATGCTGAAGTCTTTGGACTCCTGCGCAGCGCAGTCGCCCCCCCCCCCCCACGCCCTGCTGCAGGCAGTAGGGCTTTTGATGAGAGGTGATGTGTTTCAGATCAGTCGCAAGGCACGTGCTTCCAATTGAGACAACTCCATGAGCCCCACTTACAGGATTCATGGGACGAGAAGCCTGTGCACTCCCAGTTTGTAGGTGGAATCAGAAACTGTATTTCTCAGCATTTTTTTTTAAAGCAGAACAAATTTACCAGATGATAAATCGTAATTCATGGAAAGTGGATTTAAAAAAAAACTGTAATTCCTACCCTTTATAAGCATCAACTACCAGTATTTTTCTTGTTTTGACCTAAAATTCTAAAATATTGACACATGGCATTGTTGGACTACCTGAGTATCAGTATGAAGACTTAGACTGGGACCCACTCAGACAAACATACTCTCTTTAAGGGCACATGAAATCCAATTCAAAAAGAAGAAAACAACATATTCCAAATTGCATGTTTGCTTGTCTCCAATAAAATGTAAAGTACTCATAAAATCACAATATGTTGTAAAGTGCTTTGGTTGAATCGCGTATGTCCTTGACTGAAATGCCAGTCTCAATATGCGTTCATTTGACCAAAGACCAAAATTCACTCCATCTTCAGCACATTTTCTTCTGGCATGTGGTTTACATTAAAATGTGCATTCTTGGTTTCAATTTATTACAATTCATGTGGAAGGCATCCACTGACATCCCCATTGTACTGTGGACACCCCCCAATTAGACTTGACCATGGCAGAAACCCTTATATTCAATACTGACCTGTGCACAGTCACCCCTTCCTTTTCTTTCCAATAGGGTTTATTTGTGTTATCATTGACCTGATACTGTGTCTTAGTATCCCATTGGTTTATTAATCATATCTCATTGTAATAATTCATTTGGTGATAGCAGGGATACATAGAAAAACTTCAATTAGTTGGTGAACAAACACACTCTCTTGCTGGTGGTTGTGCTAGCTGTGCACCCAAGAGCACGGGATCTGTTTGCTGTATTTATAGGAGCAAATAACATCAGACTCTACCCAGCATGATCCCTTTGATAACTAATGAGAAACATAATTGGATTCGAAAAACAATGGCCTTTGATTTCTCCCTCTGAAGAAACGCTCACCTTAAAGGATCATTAATTAGCTCTTTGTTAGAGTGAAGTAAATAATGTACCACTGATGACTCTAGATGTGCTCTCACCTCCACAAAAGAGAAATCCTTTTTGTAATTAGAATGGTTTGAGTGCAGCGGGATGCCGCTTTGTGTGAGACTGACCCAGGGTTTGTCACATTGCACAAATCCACCTGCCGTTATCAGATTGCGGCTTTAGATGCATTAATGATCTCAAGTCTAACACCATCACACCATAGCACCCAGTCAGCACCCCCCCACCCCACATTCACATGGACCGAGGTGATTAAGCTTTGAATCGGAACTTCTGCAGTTGCCATAGTGACCTGAATGCACGTCTGCAATAGGTGTGAATTGGCTCTTCTGCACCCGGTGAGGGTGGTCTGTGACTCTGTCAGTCTGACTTTATTTATGATATTTGAACAGTCATCCATATCCACGTCTGGATTTGTGTCAGACAGCTCAGCTAAGCACTGGCTCAGTTTTGAACGAAGGAAATAAATGACCTTGAATGGAACTGATCTATGAGTACAACATGTTCATTGAAGGTATTCGTTTTTAACTCCTCCAGATCTTGAGAACATTTGATGATTGACAAGTCTCAAGAACATTACACTGAGGATAAGAGATGCTCTGAGGAAGGGTTTTGCCTCTGGCATTCCAAAGGAGTTTGTCACTCTTTTGGTGTTAACACAACAATAATGTGGCCAGGAATCTGTAGCTTTGGCCCAGCTACAGGGAGCCCACAGCTCAGCCCAGCTACAGGGAGCCCACAGCTCAGCCCAGCTACAGGGAGCCCACAGCTCAGCCCACTCCCAGCTCAGCCCAGCTACAGGGAGTACAGGCTCAGCCCAGCTACAGGGAGCCCACAGCTCAGCCCAGCTACAGGGAGCCCACAGCTCAGCCCAGCTACAGGGAGTCCACAGCTCAGCCCAGCTACAGGGAGCCCACAGCTCAGCCCAGCTACAGGGAGCCCACAGCTCAGCCCAGCTACAGGGAGCCCACAGCTCAGCCCAGCTACAGGGAGTCCACAGCTCAGCCCAGCTACAGGGAGTCCACAGCTCAGCCCAGCTACAGGGAGTCCACAGCTCAGCCCAGCTACAGGGAGCCCACAGCTCAGCCCAGCTACAGGGAGCCCACAGCTCAGCCCAGCTACAGGGAGCCCACAGCTCAGCCCAGCTACAGGGAGTCCACAGCTCAGCCCAGCTACAGGGAGCCCACAGCTCAGCCCAGCTACAGGGAGCCCACAGCTCAGCCCAGCTACAGGGAGTCCACAGCTCAGTGTGACTTCCCTTCTGGAAGCTGGAATTACATGCTGAAAAATAATTAGCTGGTTGACATAATCTGGGACCTTTCCACTTCAGTAACTCTAGAGTTCATAAAAACTCAGAATAATTAGGTGATGAAATGCAGAAAAACTGGCCAGAAAAATCCCTTGATGCCAAAAATAAAAAAAAAACAGATAAGTAAATTCACATGATTTTGCTTTCCCCCAACAATGCCATTTGAAAACTGCTTCAGCAGAAACACCTGTGCTGTTGCTGTTGTTTTTTTTTTGTTCAGTGTGGCACGAGGTTGCTGGAAAGCAGTGCCAGTGCGTGTTTCACTGTCCCTCGGGCTGCATCTTCTGCTTCTCCTGCCCTTCTGCTGCGTCCCACACTGAATCTTCAGCCTGGAGATTTATTTGACTGTCATTGTCAATGATTACAAAAGATATGAGGCCTCAAAGCACTGCAGTCCGTTTCCCTTTCTTCTCTGTCAGTGCGGACAGCTGTGGGCTCATCCTTGGGTCTTCTGAGCTCGAAGCAATCGCTGATGGCTGCTGCTGCTTTTGAAGTTCAGACTTTGACACAGTGCTGGAAAGGGAGCTACACTCCCCACCCCCTCCAATTCACAGGGAAGTAAACTTTTGACAATAGAGCACTTTTGAACTTATCTGTGCTGACTGTGAATCGTGGATTCACGATGGTGAGACATGATAAGCTTCCCTTCTGCCGTGTGGTAGGATGTTGACCAGAGCTCCTTGGATTACCGTTTCATTCCCAATGATAAAGCTGGTCCAAAATTCAATCCAATGAATTTGAGTCTTTTTCGGGGTGTATGCAATTCAGTCAAAATCTGCATTATTTCTTTTAAGAGCACATGTTGCTCTGTTATACACATTCCAAAGGACATGTTGGCTCATCACCAATAAAATAGTAAATATTCATTGATTCTCATTTGCTTTTAAAAAGACTAAGCATGTTTGATTGGGTCCCAGCCTAGGTGTCAGCAGTGCGTTATATGATGCCCTGCAGTGTTGTATTATGGGATGCACTCATTGGCTTGTGTGCACTGGTGGATCACATATGCTCCAGATTCAGTGTACTTGGAGTTCAGGGCTCAGGTGTAGGAAGCACAGTGGAGAATCATATATACTACTGGATCATACTGCAATACTGTCTGTCAAAAAAGAATGTATCATAAAATGATACTTTAATAATTAACAGAATAAAATAAGACACAGTTATCCCTGGTTATGCTCCATAACAGTTTGCTGCTTTCAGGTTAAGGTTAAAGCATTAAAGCATTTATATGTTTTGATATATTGCCTGCGCTCATAACATGACATCACATGTTGACGAATTCTTTGATGAAAGCAGCATGTTGAATACATTGAATTTTTAGCCTCATGTCAACTGTAAGAAATGAAGACTGTGGATATTTATGTTCTGGATTCTTTTGGGCTGTGCACCCCTGCTTCAGTCCAAAGAGCTGTAATAGGAGTGCAGTGTTTGTGTTTGGAGAGCTGAGGCAGGACATAAAGCTGGTCACGAGCTTCTCCCTCCACCGGCCTCCCAGTGTGACCACCTGCCAGAGCGCCGCAGCACAAAGGGACATTGTTCTATGCACTGCCTCCAGCCTGTCCCACTCCACACACTCCGATGTGGTCTGGTGTCCAGTTTCAGTCCTGATTCTCCCCTGGTCCTCATGAAATGGTTTGCTTTTCTCAGCAGTGTTTTTGAATACCTGTTGATGAGCTACAGCTTCTACCAACAGTCAGATAATATTAATACATAACCCTGCCAGTTTCAGATAATATTAATACATAATCCTGCCAGTTTCAGATAATATTAATACATAACCCTGGCAATATACGAAAGCAGGATTCCTATAAACTCCACCACAATTTGCTATGAAAATGCAGAGATACACTGAGCTGGCCAAATATAGCAGATTATATAAACTGAATTTTAGTTGAAGTGAATCATTCATTCATTATCAAAATGCTATCACTTGCCAGGGTGAACGTGTCTGGACAAGCAAACCACACTTGAAATTACGTGTGACTCTTTACTTGTGTTCCTTTTTTCAGGTCTAGATTTAGTCTAATTGCTTTTCCGTTTGTCCATATCTGTAAGCTGTAATTAAAACCAGTGTTATTTTTTCTACATTACTATCATAACATGTTTTCATAATTTCTTCAATATCAGCTGTTGCCCCTGTGCCCTAGAATTGGTAACACTTACTTAAGTTCACTTAAGGACAGAGAATATAATAATATTTCATCTGCACCTGTTTGTATTATGAAAAGAAATTCGTATTCACTTTTATTATAACAGAGTAGTATTTTAAATTTAGAAAAACTGCTCTGCTCAGTGCCATTCCTGATTATGCCCCTGTCATAGTTAATATATACGGACTGACAAGAAAGGCAAGTTGATTGAGTTTTATCTTCGAACCTGCCATTCCAGTTTTTATATTTGCAATATGCACGATGCCTTCACTGTTTTTGGAAACATAAGATTTCAGTTTGCATTATAGAGCATACCCCACCACCTTTTTTTTTGGTGGTTCTGTCGGATCAGAAACTCAGCCCTTTCTTGTGCTCATGTTGTCTCCCTCAGTAGATCTGATAAACAGGCCTTCAAAACAGGACACTATTTCCGACTGAGTCGCACATCAATCGCAGGAATTTTTTAAATGTTTGACATGCTACATTACAGAGAATGATAAGATTTTCTTATAATGCAGCTCAATCAGCTGTGAAAGGGGCTCGTTTAGAACCAAATCAAAAGAAGGCAATTTATATCAGCATAAGTCATGGTCAATTTTAAGAGTACAGTAATGACGCCTTTTTCCATATTACAATCGAGAGGAAATAACAAGGCATTTTCTACAGAGATATTTGTCAAACATTTTAGATTGGCTTGTGTTATTCATGGAAACTCATTTGATTTCTGCTGGCTTTGAGCCCTCACAGTGACAGATAATTTTCTGTCATTTACAAATGCCTCCCTTTTCTCATGTCCACAATAATTGCAGGCGTCAGCCTTGATTACCCTCTAGATAAATCAGAAACTGACTGACCAGAGCAACAGATGCAAAGTGTGTGGCTGTTTGCGTGTTGCATGTGTTTAGAGTGAATTTATGGCCCTGCTTTAGGACCTTCTGCAAATCACTGCCAGCATCAAACTCCACAAAGTGCAACCAGCAAGCAAGGAAAAAAAAAACATGCTGTTTTTATCGTAAGTGCTTCAGAACTCGTGTGTTTGTGGCTCATTTACTTTGGGCTGGCAGAACTTTACCTCCAGCGCCGTATGCCCTCTTTACCAAACTGCAAGACCCGCAGCTGACAGAGGATTACGTGTGTCGCCCCGCTATGAGAAGAGCATGGAGACCAGGGGAATCCCGCAATGTCTTTGTGTGTGGCGCTATAAAGATTAAATGAAGCAGCGCTGTGCAAACAGTCTGCAGCCTCGGACATATAGACCGTTTCATTGTCATTAAAGAATGGGTCTAATAGAAAAGGAGGCAGGGAAAAAATCTGTGGCTGGTTCATTGTCCTACTTCCGGCAAATAGGCCCATTGTTTTATTATGCATTAAACAAAAGGATTATTATGGTCTTTTCAGAGCATCAGTAAAACCTTGCTGGCATGGAACTGCATGAATTTAAAGTAGGCCTGTAACAATTAACATATTAATCGGAGCAATTAATCAACTAATGCGTTAGTCGAACAAACAGTTTGAATCCTGCTGCTCCTCACGCATGTTAAATTCATGATGTGTTTCACCACAGAGTGATATAATAAACAAATACACATAAAGGTATTATTAAAGTAACCAGATAATAATTATCCAGTATCTTCATTGCATATTGCCTTTTGTTTGATGATGAAGAGAGCAACATGGAAACAAAACCCAAAGTCTGCTTGTTGCAATGTAGTAGTACTTAATTTTAGAATATTAATCTGACAAGCTAAGCATTCACTTATATTTCCCTGACAATTCGTACAGATTCATTTATTAAAAGGTTCATCAGGTTTCACAACACAATAAATCATTTATCTTTTTTGGATTTGCAGACAAAAATAATATGCAACATTAACTATGGATGGCAGAAGTTGGGTTGCCAAGCATCCTATAATTCGCAGTAAAAAACCTGTTGAGCTACAAACCAAAACAAATGATTTTTAAGAAAATCAGGCAATTGGTCTCAAACAGTTGGTTTCTCCTCTCACATACTGGCTACGCAGAATTCTGTGAAAGATAAACATATGAAATGATATAAAGGTGGAAAAAGTTCAGAGATTTCTATTCATATTGGTTTTCTAGTGTGCATTGAGCTTTCTGGGAGCCTGGAAAATTGCGATGTCTCTAGAAGACAAAATGGCAACTATTGTTCAAACAGGAGTGAGAGAAGACAGAATAGATCATCACAAATACTGAGAGTTTGAGCCCAAAGGCTTTTTGCGTTGTCTCTCCCTTTCATGCTCATTGACTCCTTGATCTTTGTTGAAGACGGTGTTTCACAGAACAGAAGGGAGTTCTCGTGTGACCCATTGGCTTAGCCGTACTCTGGGTCCTTTGGTCCATACTCAGGCATGACCACTGAATAAAAACTGGATGAAGCATGACCACCACGCATACATTAACACTGGATAAAACATGACCACCACACATACATTTACACTGGATAAAGCATGACCACCACGCATACATTAACACTGGATAAAACATGACCACCACACATACATTAACACTGGATAAAACATGACCACCACACATACATTAACACTGGATAAAACATGACCACCGCACATACATTTACACTGGATAAAACATGACCACCACACATACATTAACACTGGATAAAGCATGACCACCACACATACATTAACACTGGATGAAGCATGACCAGTGCACATACATTTACACTGGATAAAACATGACCACCACACATACATTAACACTGGATAAAGCATGACCACCACACATACATTAACACTGGATAAAGCATGACCACCACACATACATGAACACTGGATAAAGCATGACCAGTGCACATACATTTACACTGGATAAAACATGACCACCACACATACATTAACACCGGATGAAGCATGACCACCACACATACATTTACACTGGATAAAGCATGACCACCACACATACATTAACACTGGATAAAGCATGACCCGCGCACATACATTAACACTGGATAAAGCATGACCACCACACATACATGAACACTGGATAAAGCATGACCACCACACATACATTTACACTGGATAAAGCATGACCAGCGCACATACATTAACACTGGATAAAGCATGACCACCACACATACATTAACACTGGATAAAGCATGACCACCACACATACATGAACACTGGATAAAGCATGACCAGTGCACATACATTTACACTGGATAAAACATGACCACCACACATACATTAACACCGGATGAAGCATGACCACCGCACATACATTAACACTGGATGAAGCATGACCACCGCACATACATTAACACTGGATAAAGCATGACCACCACACATACATTAACACTGGATAAAGCATGACCACCACACATACATTAACACTGGATAAAGCATGACCACCGCACATACATTTACACTGGATAAAACATGACCACCACACATACATTAACACTGGATAAAGCATGACCACCACACATACATTAACACTGGATAAAGCATGACCAGCGCACATACATTTACACTGGATAAAACATGACCACCACACATACATTAACACTGGATAAAGCATGACCACCACACATACATTAACACTGGATAAAGCATGACCACCACACATACATGAACACTGGATAAAGCATGACCAGTGCACATACATTTACACTGGATAAAACATGACCACCACACATACATTAACACCGGATGAAGCATGACCACCACACATACATTAACACTGGATAAAACATGACCACCACACATACATTTACACTGGATAAAGCATGACCACCACACATACATGAACACTGGATAAAGCATGACCAGTGCACATACATTTACACTGGATAAAACATGACCACCACACATACATTAACACCGGATGAAGCATGACCACCACACATACATTAACACTGGATAAAGCATGACCACCACACATACATTAACACTGGATAAAGCATGACCACCACACATACATTTACACTGGATAAAGCATGACCACCACACATACATTTACACTGGATAAAGCATGACCACCACACATACATTAACACTGGATAAAGCATGACCACCACACATACATGAACACTGGATAAAGCATGACCACCACACATACATTAACACTGGATAAAGCATGACCAGCGCACATACATTAACACCGGATGAAGCATGACCACCACACATACATTAACACTGGATAAAACATGACCACCACACATACATTAACACTGGATAAAGCATGACCACCACACATACATTAACACTGGATAAAGCATGACCACCACACATACATTTACACTGGATAAAGCATGACCACCACACATACATTTACACTGGATAAAGCATGACCAGCGCACATACATTAACATCAATTACATTCCAAGAAGACCTTACAAATCTCAACCCCGTAACTTACAATTGAATATAGTTGCAAAACTGTAATACATGAGGTAATTTGAAAATTGTTCGATTTTTTTGGTGTTGTGAAATAAGGCTTAATGTTGTAAAATATTACCAATTAACTAGACTGTACCATGGGGTTTGCCTGCAGGATATGGTCCTCTTATGCTTTTCACCTCTTCTGAGATCAATTGGCAAGGGGCAAAGATCCTCTGATTAAAACAGGCTAACCTCTGGGTAGTAAAAATAGATTTGGAGTTCATTTTATGGAACCCTGAGCATGAGGCATCCCAAAAGTCGTCAGAAACGTCTGCAGAGAGATGTCAGCATCTTTCCATCCCAGAGCACCGGGAGGTAATTCTATTTAATAGAGGGAGGAATCCTCCGTACCAGCTAGGCTTCAATTGAGAGAAAAGCAATCTGATATCTAATTAGCCCTAATGCAACCAACAGTTAAACAGTCAGCGGCATTAAGCCCATGTTTGTTAATCAAGCGCATGTTTGTTAATTGGAGTGAAAGAATGAAATGCCAGTGTGTCTAATTTAGGGGGTGTGTTGCAGTTTATTGCATGCAGTCTGTGGCAGGAGCATAATGGGACTGTTTATTCTCATCGGGTCCTGGTAGACTTTCGTTTTTGCTGTCCGCTATCCGTGCGGACTTGCAAGGTTTTTTTGTCCTCTATCCAGACCAGAGAAACATTGCAAGTGAAGCATAATGAGGCTTTCTAGCAGAATCAAAATCACTGAAATGTGTTTGGAAAAGTGCTGTCGGTGCTTCGTTCAGGACCTACATAATTTACATCAAATGTGAAAAGCACAAAGACGGTGCTTATTCCGTGGCAGTGAGCACAGAGCAGCAAATATATAGAGACAAAAACAGAAATATAAATCAAGTTTGAAAGAAAATGTATGTATTGGTTATCAAAGGAAAATAAAGAGAACTTACTCTCGCATCTATACAGAAATGTTCCCTGTACCTGGCTACTTAAACAGTCTTTATATCTGCTGTGCCACTAAGGTTAAGGCAAATGGTGATATCTGTCAGCACTGTGCTTATCTGCAGAGGAGGCTGGTCACAGAGACAGTGTGAGGGACACTGCATTGTTCAGCCCAAGCATCTGCTGGCGTGAGATTGGAGAGGCGTTTCGCTTAGACGGTATTAGGCACAACGCTGGGATCATCGTGGGGGTATAGAGGCTTTTCTCTCAAATCGCATGAATAACTGGATTTACTCAATGTGTTCTTCATAAAGCTTGTGTGTAATAAACAGCTTGTATTTTGGGTGAATCAAGATACCCCTCAAAGGAAAGTATGAAGATAAGCAGTAATAAGCATCAAGTATATCTTACATAATGTTGTTGACCTGTACTGGAACTGACACAGTTTTACATTGATATACTTTGGTATTATTTATTTCACCATTTATAGTAGTAATCTGGCATATAAAAGCATGCTATTTGAGCTTAGGTCATTTAAAATCGACCTAAAACTGACATGGAATCTTAAAATCACGCATAGACCAGCTACTTATCTTTGATCACGATTTGCACCATTGATTCTCTGTGAAATGTTGACATAAAATAAGTCAAGTGCCTTAGTGACCTTTATGAATTTCCTGGGGCAGAGGGGCATATAGTCTGGAAATTACCCTCCAAATTATTCTACCTTGACATTTGAGCTTAGCCCCCATTTCAGCATTCCAGACCTGAGACAAAGAGAGAATGTCACCTTTTTTTTATTTACTCAGGGAGTACCCCAATTAAAGCTGGCTTTAAGAGCACACCAGCCGTCCACTTTTAGTCTGTGACAGAAAAGAAGTAATCCTCACCATCTCTGTGATATTTGCAATAACACTGTGACTAACCAAGAGACGAACCTTTTGCTAACCAATTTGAGATTACAGCTCATATTCCTACAGTGGCTGCTGGCCCTTTAAAATGCACTTTAACCAGACATTATGAAAAGGGTCTGCGACTACAAAACCTGCCAAACAAACCTTTACAACAAGACATTTGAGAGGTAGGGTTGCAATTCAGAGCTGATATTTGTTATGGGGGTCATAAATAACTTTCCAAAAAAGTCATGTTTGGAAAATCCATTGACAGTTGCTCATAATGAGTGTTAATGACTAGTAAACTGATTATATATTCAAAATTATATTATATATAATACTATTCACTAATCTACTAAATTGTTCTTCTTTGCACAATGATCATCTATTTATTCAATTCATGGGCATAACAGTTTGAAAACAATATCTGGCCACAAATAACACCAAACCTAAGTAATGATTTTTACATAATTCTGTGCATGACGAAAATAAGAAGTTGCATCACTACGAGGCTTAGAGCATAAAATACTTTAATATCTGTTACTTTAATATCTGTAGAGGACTTATTTTTGCGATTGATGGATGGATTTGGTTAATTAAAATGACTGATGCAACATATCAGAATGGAAGAGTAACATTTTTATGCACCTATGGGATCACATAATTAGTGTGGGTACCACTCTTTCATGAACGTGTATAGAGGCCATGTTCAGTGGAGACTCCCAAGACTGTTTATCACATGGAGTTTGTGTGGGACCCTGGGTGCTTTCCTTTGGCTAGTCTGCTCTGTGCTACTGCTTTGCTGTCCTGCTCCTGTATTTCAAACTTTCCTTGCAGGGCTCTTTTGTACTTACTCCATGAATAAAGTGTTCTGAAACACACCTTGGGAGGGTGTAGGATACATGTTAGTCTCTATAAGGGCATATGCTATTGTATTTCAGAATGAAAAGAACACATTCCACTGAATATTTTGCTCATCTTCGATAAAATAGAAAATACCACAATAAGTTTATGTTGTAATGTGCTATGATTGAATGATGGATGCCTTTAAAGATGTTGTTGATATTATTATTATTATTATTATTATTATTATTCATACTAGTTGTAGGAGCAGTAGTACTTGTTGCCATAGCTGTAGTGTTATGCATCATTGTAAGACTGAGTGTTATGTACAAATCTAAAATAAAACACTTTTAAAAACCAATTAGTTAAAATTAGCCACAAGGTACGTTAAGGAGAGAGCGAAAGTGGCCCTCAGTGTACACACTCCATCTTATTTCATGTTTATGTTGAATATTCTTTTTCTTAAGAAAGAAAATGATGAGAATCATTCAATCATCCTAATTTGAAATTACAAGCGATAAAACAGCATTCATGTATTTAAGGTATAGGCCCTATAGACATTCATCACAGTAATGGCAGCTGGGATAGTTTTAATTATTCCCTCTGCACGTTGGGCCATCTGTGCAACATTCTTCTCCTTCATATGTCCATTGTGCTGCCCCCTAAACTACAGCAGGAAGGACTTGCTCATTCAGCGTGTGTTCAGGGCTGCTGTTCTGGATTAAACATGATTTTCTCCCTGGTTTGGAATCACCAATTTTAAGTAAGAAGTAAGATGAATAGTAAGAAGAATATTTGTTAAAAGAAAGACTTCGTACAAGAGAGCAACAAGGAACAGAGATTCCATAGGGATAGCAGCAATTACAAATCATTCTTAAAGAGATCTTCACCAATACTCAAAAGCACTGGCATTCAAACAGTTTAAGCATTTCAAATATGTATTTGACAGATGTCTGTGGATACATATGAATAAATTACGCAAATAAATTTCGGTACAAGAAAAGCGCTATGGCGCATCCAATTGGCTAAAAACAACCATGCTCTGCTCAGGCTGTGCAGCCTCAATATAAAATCAGTGAAAAAAATGAACTGATCTCACTGGAGCTTAGCGCTTAGCTACAAGTAGGAGAAGAGTCATTTTCCACATTGTGTTCTAACATGGGGTACATTTAAAAACAGTGGACTGTGATCAATGTTTCAGGTATTTTTTCAAATAATGTTTTCAGATATATAGACAGAATTTTCCCATTAAATGGTTTTGTTTTTAAGGCCTCCTCTCATTTTTCTCCACATCTGGAATGTGCAGTTGTGCTTAGTGCTTTGCAACGCAGCACAAGCTGAACTTGCAGTGTTTCAGAATGCTTAGTGACCCAGCACAAGCTGAACTTGCAGTGTTTCAGAATGCTTAGTGACCCAGCACAAGCTGAACTTGCAGTGTTTCAGAATGCTTAGTGACCCAGCACAAGCTGAACTTGCAGTGTTCCAGAATGCTTAGTGACCCAGCACAAGCTGAACTTGCAGTGTTCTAGAATGCTTAGTGACCCAGCACATGCTGAACTTGCAATGTTTCAGAATGCTTAGTGACCCAGCACAAGCTGATCTTGCAGTGCTCCAGCATGCTTAGTGACCCAGCACAAGCTGAACTTACAGTGCTCCACTGTGCTTAGCGACCCAGCACAAGCTGAACTTACAGCGCTCCAGCATTCTTAGTGACCCAGCACAAGCTGAACTTACAGTGCTCCAGCATGCTTAGTGACCCAGCACAAGCTGATCTTGCAATGCTCCAGCATTCTTAGTGACCCAGCACAAGCTGAACTTACAGTGCTCCAGCATGCTTAGTAACATTTTTAAGCATGGAAAGTAAAACATGATTGTAAAAGAGGAAGGCTCATATTGCTTTGAAATATTTATGTATATTATAAGTGGCTCTGAAGATGCTGTGTGCTCTCCTCAAATGGCTTTCGCCCTTGGGCCGGTGACTGGATTCTGTTCCACAGGTCACACAGTACTGACACCAATTGGGGGAGAGGTGTATGTCCCAATCACGGCCTCACTCATGGGCCCGGTGCTCTGCGGGGAGGACCTGACCCTGCCATGCTGGGTCCTCAACCACAGCTACCTAATGACACATTTAAGGCTGAAACCCGTATTGTTCAGATCAGAGGTACTGGTGCACATTTTAATCTTCTGAGTGACTCAAAAGCAAGGGATTACATGTTTCAGTTAATGCTTACTCTGGTCACATTTCAGTACATTTAAAGACCTGTAGTTGCTTGAAAGAAACTGGTGTGTAATTGCTTTGTGGGACTAAAAGGATGGACCCAATAAGAGCACTGGTCAGTGAGCCCCTCTGAAATGTACATTATCAATAACCTACCAAATTAACATTCAATACACCACATTAAATGTTACTTCCCATTATTCCACAATTTTACCTTGGAGCTCTGAATAAAAGGTTTTAGTTGTATTCAAAACACCCATCAGGGCAGGAATTTCCAAATTGCTTTTTATCTGTGAAAATGGCATCACATGACTTTAGCATGCCATTGCCTTCCAGTCAGCAAGGCCTTAATTAATAATTAGCATAGTGCTGCCAAGGTACTGGGTTAGATCTGTGAGCAAAGTAATGGTTTCTTTTCACCTTAATTAACCTGATGGTGTATTTATTTTGTATTTCCCTCAAACTACAGCTTGACAAAAAATGACAGTAATTGAAATATCTGACCAGTGAGATGAAGAATGGGCTGGGCTTAGTGGTGTCAATCAAAGTAGTTTTGCATGACATCCACCTGTATTTATAATGGGGTCTGAATTGAATGTCCCCAGTCAGTATCCTCCTGTGGTTGTAAAGATGTGCCACGAGTATTTTGAACAGCAGCCCGAATGCAGCAGGGCTGCTAAAGAGACCCCAGCTCGGGGCAGCAAAGGCATATAGTGGTGTTTAATTAGCACATATTGAGCACCTCACTCATCCAGGCCCCCTAATTGCTTTGCCGTAAATGTTCGCCAGGAATCGCGGTCCTGTTGGCGGTGACAGGCTAAGTCAAGTGAATTAGTGTTAAGATGAATGCATAAGAAGCTTGTTGAATAAATAAGAGCGCTGTACCTGTCAGATGCACTTTTTCATCCGCAAGGCCTTCTATTCCCCACCCGCACATTAAGCCCGGGTCCCGGATACTGCGCTAATGAACCCCACCACATGCAAAACAAATTTACATTTTTGAAATTAGCTTGATTATCTTAAGACAATTAGCATACCCATATGGAAATGAAGGATTATTAAATCAGCTCTAATGCAGTGCATTCTTCCTTATTAGGCTGTGCGGCTCAGAAAGCAGGCTGGGTGCTGGTATGAGTCCTGCATGTGGGATTATTGGGATTGGGCTGTGTTTACTGCCTCAGTTCAGCTGAAGATATGGGCTTTCATTTCAATTTATGGTTAGCATTTGATGGACTTTAACTTTGGTAGGTGAGTTACGCTAACATGCAGTAACACTGCATCCAGGGGCGGCCGAATATTCCACATTCAGTCATTTCATGTAGAACAGTTACAGAGTGTTGTGCATTTGTGTTTGGGGAGAGTTAATTTAGTCACTCACGCATCCATAATCCATACTCCTCCTTCATTGCCCTAGCAAACAAAAAAAAAATGTGAAAATGTATAATATACAAAATATACCCTTTGGATGAGGGGTAGTTTGGAAAACTGGTTTATTGAAAACTGTGACAGTTTTTGAATTTTAATATTTTATTGATTTAAATAGTAAATTACTGAGTTGTTGCCTCATTTTTAAGTAGCCAACTCTGATTTTATAACTACCAGCAGCAGAAGTTACCTCATTAACAAACACAGGCACACAACTTACATATACATGTGCATATGTAACTCAAAACTGCAATAAAATACAACATTACACACCAAAAGGACATGACATAGGACAGGGATGTCGTACTTCAGTCCTGGGGGGCAAGCAGGGTCTTCAGGTTCTTGTGGTTTCCTTTCAGTTGGCAGCCATTTCAAATGTTGAAAACCTGGTGTGTGACTTTATAGTCAAACAGTGATTTCATCATCAATGAAGTGCTGAAGCACACCAAAAACCAGCAGATAATGCGGCCCTCCAGTCCATGATAATTCTTCTGACTGAGGTTTCTAGCACTGTAATAATAGCCCTTATTCTCGCCTGATTCATGGTGTCATTGTCAACAGTAATGGGAAAGTGAGGTTTTATTAAACCACAAATGAGATGAGCTACAATATAATATCAGTAACTCAATAATTTTGACCAATGACTACACTGGCTTTGGAGAGAAAATTGGTTCAAATATGTCATTGGTTGTTGGCTCAGTGTGGCTCCACCCAAATCTGGGCTCATGAAACCTCATTGTAAGCATCACTAGTTTAGGGCAACTGCACTGCTGGCACATCAGAAGCTAAACACCAAGCTAGTGGTTGCATCTCTGCACCAAACACTATCGCTTTTTCTAAGCCACTCAAAAGCTGTTTGCAGTCTTGACTTGAAAGGTCGTGGACATCGATACAATCACTGCCTGCCACTTAGTCATTTACAGAAATCCAGTATGATCTACAAACCACCAAACAATCAAACATTAAACATTTATAAACACGCATATCTGAGGGCTGACACATTATTGTCATTTTCCATAAATCAGGACTTTTGATTGGTGATTAGAAATTTTATCTCATTTAATAAACGAGAAACTAACAGGTAAAGTTGTTCTACAGCATTCTGCAAAAAAAACTCAACAGTGCTTGCGCTTCTAAACACATCAGCAAGCAGCCATGAAATAAGCAAAGAGTGATTTAGTATTCATGTTGGAAATAGCATTTATTACACAGTGTGAGTGTAATACTTTTCCACAGTGCAATGTTATGTTATTTATGAGTTTCTCTCAGTAACATTATTAATAAATGAAAGGGACATGATATGGATAAAACCGCAGTCTTTCCCTTGAACTATATTTCATCAAAGCCCTTAGCAGGAGAGACTGGTTGTCATTGATTGGCCTAGTCTTTGTTCTTCCCAGATGTCTTTCTATGACCGTTTTTTTTTTTTTTTTCTGCTAAATTAATTTGGGAGTCTGTCCCAGTGTCTGTTTGATTTGAGTCTAATGGTGGCTAATGGCAACAAATGAGGAACAATGAGTACTTCACTGTGCAAATAACAAAATTGTTCTTTAAATAAAAGGGGACATGCAAATAGCTTTGTAAGTGACAGATCGGAATATAAGTGCTAAGTGCATGTTTCTAGTTGTGAGTGAATACCTTCAGTTGTGAACAGAGGCAAAAAACTAATAGTGTGCACCAAAGAGAATCATCTATATATTGCATGGGACAATATCAGTGTGCACATGGATTTTTCTTATTTTTATAATATACTTTGGCTGTTTACTGAGCGTGCTCTCTGCAGAGTAGCTGTCTATTTTACATTCACTGTGCTCATCCTTAGACGTATCAATATGCAGTTAGCTTTTTGTGAAGGTAGTGCCGTTAACCTTGAATCCGTAAATTGCAAAGCCCACCTCCACCCCCACCTTTTCCATGCTAGCAAAATGTTTATTTTTAAGTGGAATAATTCTTCATCCTCTCGGATATGGATGTTATTGATGGTGGAAACGAAACTGAATCAGTTAAAGATCCTGTAAAACACACACAGCTGTGACAGGAAGAACATGCTGAAATGCTGGAAGATTACTGGTGAAATGCATATCAGAATGACTTTTTCCCTCCACTTGATATTTTCTTTAGATTTGCATCATTGCTTTATGCATTACTGCTTGTGCTCCATTCATGTTTTTACAAAGGAACAGGGTCTGTTTCAGTACGAACGTAATTATGAAAATCTGGAGCATTTGCAACAATTTACAGTATCTTGTCACTGTTACACATAAATTTTAATAATAAATTTACATTAAGGTTATAAATATCATCTAATCTTAATTTAAATTCTGAAATTGGGCATACAGTAAATCGCAGGGTAGTTAACTTGAACGATCACAAGTCTGAGAAGTAGAAATATTTATTTTCGTGATGTTTGTTGTAAGGAGTTTCATTATTATTGACGAATGGTAAATGATTGACTTTTATGGCCAGTTAAGCATTGTGCTGTGGCTGTCAATCAAAGCTGATTTGCTGAGTGATAGAATACAATTACTTTCCTCACAGAACCACTCATCCAAAACTCTTACTAAATTGGGAGTTTACCACATGATTTTGTATGTGACATGATGTAAACACAACGAGGAGAGAGGAATTCAAATCTGTCTGAAGTGCTCCCTTTTTCAAACCAAGCCATACAAAGGACTTTGCAAACCTGATATCCTACTGTTAGCAGGCGCTAAGAATATGTAATGAAAATACGTGTGTCACTTGCAGAGGAGCTGTGAGGCACTGCACAGAGGGCCAAGTCGCCCTCTCAAAGAACATTCTAATTGCACTCAGCATGTGGTTAACAGTTATTGCAACTTGACAAGCACGGATTTCATACTTTTTGAATGAAAAAAGAAGACAAACCATCATTCCTTGGTGATTAAGCCGGTTACATTAATGTCTCTCAGCTTTGAGACAATCCTTTTATGTTCCCTTTCTCTCTTATTTTTATTTATCTGCTTCCAGCCCTTCCAAACCCACCCCTCGGAGATTATCTTAAAACATTTTTTTGCACTTTGAATAATTTACAAACAGAGCCGAAATGCTTATTTTTAGTTTGGTGTGCTTTAAAACAGAATGTGTAATGATTGCCGATGGGGCACTGCATTAATCCCATTTATGTGTAAGACCTCTCAGATCTGCCTGGCACCCGTAGCCGCTGCCCCCCCCCCTCCCCCCCCGGATCCCTGGGCCACATGAAGGGTTCCCATCAGCCCCATCAGCCCCAGAATTCTCCACTTCCTTTTTTTTTTACTTTGTGTTTTTCAGTCTGGCGGAGAAGGCTTCCCCTTTTGTAAAACGTTCCCTTTCCGTTTCTTAAACGTTCCCATTCCATTTATTAAACATTCCCATTCCATTTCTTAAGCGTTCCTGGTCCTGGAGCTTCCGTGTGCTTTCAGCCATGTGGCTGAACTGCAGTGTGTGAATTCCCTCTTCCTGCTCTGTGGGTTTGGTTGTTTACATTTCAGAGCATGTCACTCTGTTTCACCACGCTTCTATGTACATTTTCACAAGATGTCTGGAAAATTACTTTGACTTAAATAGGTTAACATGTGCTTATGTCGGTTAGCATGTGTTAACATGTGTTTTTGGGCTAAAAAGTACATTTTCTAATGGAGTGTCACATGGTAATGGAGTTTTCCCATAGTTATGCACGGTTTGGGGACGGGGGTGTACACATTGTGCAAGGAGTAAAATAACTAGATAGACTATGAGGACCGCTAAACAAGGCCATGAAGTTCCACAAAAAAACGTGCAAAAACTATTAAAGCAGCTTTACTTTTGTAACAACTTTTGTCAAAATTGAGAGGGAATTTAAGTAAATACATTCATTTTAAAGTAATTACAGGCTACAAATATACACATACACCAATGTGTGTGTGTGTGTGTGTGTGTGTGCATGGTAATTCTCTACTCTAAAAGCCATACAGTACTGCAGAACCAGTGAGGCTGAAGCCTGTCACTGAAAGCTTATACCCTATGAGCATTTGAGACATCCTCAGGAGTTTTAATGGAAACGGGGAAATAAAGCTGGTGCACTGGGATTGTGCTGGACCTGTAGCTGACAGCCTGGATTTAGATCTCTGGAAGAACTTCAGAATAAAAGTCCAAATTCAGCCCTGGACAGAAGCACTGCATATTGCTCTCTCACCAACTGAACTAGACCACAGAACAGATGGAACAGATCTGAGATCACCGTATACAAACTCTGGTGCAGTATTTTGGTGCACTGTTATGTTCAGAAAAAAACTATCCTAATGAACCAATAGTGAAAGCTCCCATTGTGAAACTGTTATTGTATACTTTTAACACATTATAAATGGATTTAGAGCTAGTTTCCTCAGTGTAAAACCTTAATTTTCTCCTTAAAACTTACCAAAGTTATCTAGATACCAGTATACTTTTTCATAATCAAGGAGATAAGAAATACAAACTGATGGTGTGTTATTTTGAGATGAGTATTCTGAACTTCTAGAGTAATGGGTGTAGTGATATTGAATATCTTGGTTATGATGTGAAAATGCCTTTAACTGCAATAAATATTTCCTGTTTTCTGTAGGACAGAATGAATATTCAATAAAATTTGACATCATGGTAATGCACTGTAAAGCATGTCTTTAAGATGAATACAATCTCATAGTTTCTCTCTCACAGACATCAGCGCACACTTCAGAGCGGCTCTCAGCGACACTCTCTTTAAACATAGGAACGTGCAAGCTCGTTGAGTGAGGCTGGCTCACGATGCCTCGCCGGGGTAGGGTCAAGCAGAATTTCAGCGAGGGTTCATTAAGCCTTCCACTTTTACCATAGCGCTCACCAAAGAGCTATTGCTAACACAATTAGCCAGCTTTTCTCCTGACTGCAGACAGTTGCATCTACAGTCGCGGTACACATTTTCAACCACAAGTTTCAACCACGGTACACGTTTTGATGAGAATACCACATCTCGTAACAAGTGTTTGTTCATTGTTTTACAAGGAACTGTTTCCTTTTAATTTTCTTTCCCATTGCTTACTTAATTCTTAAATTTCATGAGGACCCAAGACATACTACATTTGTCCATGGACAAGTGTTTTACTGGCATTTTTAATTTAACTGTAATTAAGGAAAAAATTATTTACATATATGCTTCCAAAACATCCAGGGATTAAGGGAATTCAGTGATCCTTAAAGTCAATCTTAATCTCATTTTATTTCTGTTACCTAACATGCAAAAAGCATGCATTTTAATTTTTCAAAAAAAAATTTGATCATATTTATGTAAGGGAAATATGATGGTATCGTTGTTAGTTTCTGTGACGGTGTTATGTCTTTCCATAGCCTGATATATTGGAATTATATAATTACAATGGAATGTTTTGTTTATATAGTGCAGTTTCTTCTGCTGTTGACAACAAAAGGAGGAGGTCCATGGTGGGAGGGCTGAGCACCCTTCAGGACGGTGGTAATGGATTGAGTTTATAACCTATGAGACTGCTCGTGTCGCACTGTGGCCCGTCATGAACGGGCCTTTTGTTCTACTCTTCTCCAGACAAACAATAGAATCGTCTTCCACTACATTTTCCCCAGTCCAGTGGAGTCAGCTGCTTCATTTAGGTGCTTTGAGGCGTCTGGAGGAGCTGGGTGCAAACAGGAAGACAGAGAATAAGACTTATTCTGTCTTAAGTTTATTAGATTCATTTTACACTGGCCATGTCCATGACTACATCAAACCTGTATTAATCCCATTAATTCAAACTCAAATGTTCTTGTCTTTAGTAAACATAAGGAGAACAAAGTGAACACCAACCCTTCCTCAACATTTTTACATTAAATGTCCTGAAAGTCCCAACCACAGACAAAAAGGGCTAAATTTGTGCTACACCAACGTATAGCAAACATGCTCTTTCAGGAATAAGGCCAGTAAACCTGTGAATGTGCCCACAAGGTCCACAGACCCGTGCCACAAACATGGCTCCTGCTCATCCTCACCATGGCCAGCTTTGCTACACTGGGCAAACAATTCAGCACAGCCACAACACTCCCGCTCGTAATGGAATACCTGGGCACCAACATGTTTGCTGGGAGCCCCTGAAAAAACCCCAGAGCTAATAAAATAAGTCAGTTAAATGTGTTCACTGCTTAGAGACCTGAAACTGAAATTAAGAAGAAAAGCAAAGGGAACAGACCTCTCTAACTGTTAGGGCAAGATGTGAGTGAATAGCTCCTGGCCCTTGCACAGTCCACCACCAAATGGGTAGTGCTGGTCACCAAAAGCACCCACCTTGCAGATGACAGTCAGAGCACGTGACTCACTCATGCATGAGAAATACGCCTAGTAACAGAGGTGTGAGGTTTCTTTGACCCAAAATGGTAAGGACTACCCTACCAGTGACTCAATGGAGTGGACTGATGATCACATTGGGTGTTGCAATGTTTAATATACCTGAGTGATCTACAGAGGACTTATGAAAAAAAAATGAAACACTAAAACCACAGGCGTTATTCAGAGAGGTACAGAAGTGATGTTTTGGCCTAAATCTGAGTCTTGGTGAAATCGTGGTGTTTTTCTTCAGGATGAATATCACAGACGTTTGGACGCTGCCTTTTGCCAAGCTGTTTTTGTGAAGAAAAATAAATTGCATTTAACGGTACGGGTGCACTGATCGATCGGCCAGTGACCAGAATGGGCTGGTTTTCGCCCTGGTCAGCCATGATTAGTGACCAGCAGATCTGTCTAAATATAAATGATTTTATGTGCTGATCTACCAGACCTGTGCCTCATGCACTGACGCACACTCGCCCTGTTACACTTGCAGCTGTGACACACGACATGCTTTGATCGTTTATCAGTGCATTCTAATTTAATTGTGTCTGTCATATCACCTTTATGAAAGGTATGCAGCTCTGCTTAGTATGGATTGCTAATGAAGCTAGCTAGCAAACAGCTAGAAAGTTTATCTACTTAGCTTTATGCAAGGGAGTTCATACTATTCCGGTATTTGTTAAGCATGGATAAGTATAAGTTTGTTTGATTTCATGTGGAATGGGACCTATTGAAACTTCGTTTTAGCAAAGGCGTTGTATAGGAGATGAGCATAGTAACTGAGCGTTTTATATCATTTGTCACTGCGCAGCTTCTGATTGTTGGCCAAGTGTCGATATTGGACGGAAAATCATCCTATAGGGCTACAATACACCGTAGAAACACCTGTCTTACATGATCCTTAACTCAGCTGAGAAATTGTGATTCTTGTACTTTTAGCGCAGAGAGAAAGAGACAAGTAGGTTTGGTCAAATAATGATATGTTTCAGATGTAGCTCAGCTCATTTTGCATTTTGTAAAATTTAGCACTGGTCTATTGGCAGACCAATAAACACTGTGCCCTGTACTTGCCCCGAAATTACCTGTTTGCCCCGTGCACAAGTGTTGACAGTATTTCTGGTCATTTGGTGAATGAGAGAAGAAAGTGACAAGGCAGAAATGCTTCTCTTTGTGAAGACAAATTTGCCATTAATGTTGAAGTGATTGTATGATATGAAGCAAGGCAATAACCAAGCAGACTTTTGTTGCAAAACCTATTGCACTTTTCATTTGGTCATTCATCAAGTTAATTTCTGTAACCTGGTGCATGTTTTCATTTGGAAAGATAATTTAATGCATTTCATATGCAGAAAAATGGTTATAAAAGCACATTTACAAAAGTGTGTTTCTTTAGGCTGTCAATCACATGAAACTAAAGAAAATGAGAATCGAACAGGAACAGTACTGATAGGTCAGGCTTTTAAAAATTGGAATTGGGGAAGAAAAATGCAATTGGTGCATCCCTATTTAACTGTAATTGCGATTGCCATTACATTTAAGAACAGAGGTAGATTGAATCCAGGCCCCTCTATTCTATCTACATTACAATTTTCGTGACATCAGTCCTCCATAAGATAAACTGTGATACCTTTTTTGGAGAAAAAAGAGGCTGAATGTAATATTTTAAAAAGTAAAAAGTTCAAAAATGCCTGTCCTCCATTGAAAATGATGAAAACACCTGGAAACAAATAAATAATCTGTAGCTGTTTGAGGAATCAAGAAAATACTGGAATATAGATGTATGTATCCAATAATTTCTTGCTACAGGAATTAGAAAATGGATTCATGATAAAGAGGAAGTAGAGAAAAGATACATTGTATTAACAGTTTTGACAGTTGGCACGCGGATACTGTAGAAGACTGACGGAGTCTTGTCCTTGGGTGTGGACTATCCAAGCTCCTCATGTGAATTACGGGCTCTCTGATGGAGCACCAGGTCAGTCTGGATGGCACCATCAATTTATATGAATATCAATGATATTCAGTGATCTTTGTGTAGTTGTTAAAAGCCAGGAATAACTGTTGACAAGATCACGGTCACAGGAAGACCAAATTATATTCTTTTGTCAGTGAAAGACATTGCAGCATGAAAGGTCTATTCTAACTCAGCCTTTATGTAAATACTGAAAGCTTTCTGTTGAATGTGCTCTAAACCACGATGCCAGAAGTGCAAGCCTGCTTTTCATTAGATGTACAGAGCGCGCATGCTTTCTTATTAATTGCATGTGTCACCTCTTCATTTATGCTTTTTTTTTCATTATTTGAAATGGTGTGTTTAATTTTCCAGGGAATTTACAAGATGTTTTCAGTTTATCAAATTGTAATATGGTTGAACATAAAAAGCTCCTTTTTTATTATCTCAGTATGAGTTTCATTCACAGATGGCAAGCCCTTGGCCTGCTTGGCTGATTTAGTTTATTGAAAAAATGTTGATAGCTTATAATTTTCACTTCAGGATTCCTGAAGTAGTTTTTACTGGAAGGCTATCAAAGAACTTAATGAGCCCTCCATTTGTGTTTCTCAATTTTCCATGTTCATTCATGTTCATTGTCCATGTAGCTGTGATCTAGTTTCTCTGTACACCATGCTACAGAATATGGTAGTCTCACACATTGATTCTACTCTGTCACAGATATTCTGTATTTATCCCATTGTCTGTTTAAAACGTAGAGAAAGACTTTTGAAATTACTTCTCTTAAGACTTGCTCATCCTGCCTGCTAATTGTATTCAGGAAAATTTTGATTTTTTAAGAGACAGTTATTCATTAGATTCATTAATAAAAAGTTTTGGAAAATGCAATTTTCATAGGAGATAGTAGCATTATTGGTACCTGAGGATACAGAGAAGTGTGAGTAAACGTACTTTACAGTCAAGGTCAGTGAACTGACATAGGTATATCCCCCAGCTGTATGCACTAAATGTGTAAATTAATTAAATGGAATGAAGAGTCAAATTTTTGAAAAAATGAACACAAATGCTGGTGGACCCTGCTGTTGTGTTTGAAAAAGGCTGTGGCAAAAAACAGTGTGTGAAAAAGAGTTGTTCATTTGATGAGTTTCTCCTACCTTTATTAATATGATAGTTTCTTGGTAAACTATCTTGTTGTATATTTTTTGTTGCATATTATAATGTAGCCTACTGGACCTGCACTGACACATTGGGAGACATGGTTGTTAAAAATTGTGTGTTGTAAAAGACTGACTATTTAAACCATTGCTGTAGTATATGCCTGTTTTGTTGTGTTTTTTTTTTTTTTTTTTTTTTTTTTGCTTGTTTGTCATCAATCAAGATAAATGTGCTGACTGTTCCTGGCAAATGGTATGAGTAGACCTTCTCAAGATGGCCACGATGTGGAAGTGGCAAAATGGAACCTATGGGAACTGACTGAAAATGAAATTTAAAATGGTGGCTGAGCTTGATCCAAAATGGCTGGTAATGGCAGGTTAGGAAGCTCCATGGCAGATACCAAAAATATAGAATGAACCGGGTTCAGGGGCACAGCATAGGAGAAACACTGCCTTGGCTAAAACTAAGCCAGGGTTTGATATTTAGTCAATACTTTTAAAGAGAAGGGAGGATCACTGTCCTCACAAGTCCTCAAAACAGCGGTTTGGGTAAGCAAGCTAATGTTTTCATAATGCTATGCACTGCTGTCTGCTTTTGGATGAGTTTGGTTTCTCTCTTTGGATATTTAAAGAGAGATTTGGCTGGAGTTGGAATTTAATGCCCTTTATTGTATGAAGAGACATTTGGATTTGAGAGACTTGCAGAAATTCAAATGTGATTTGAATGTTTTAATTTGGTTTTGCTTTGGATTAAAGAGGGTTTTGCAGAGTGTAAAGTGTAATCTCATCATAATTTAATGGCATTTATGGAGGTGTCTCTTGCTCTTTTGTGTTGTGCTCCATGAACAAATACAGATTTGTAGTATTTTTGAAACTGGCTCAGACAATTGTTTGTTATAATGGCTATAATAGTTATACATTTTCAGTCATTCATTTAACAAGAGGCAATTCCAGAAATGACTATGTAGCTAGTCCAAATGCAGAGTTAGAAAACCCATCTATTCCTATACCATTTTCACCGACAGAAAAAAAAAAAAAGATATGAATATGTCTGAAAGCATATAACCTGCTCCATATTTGTAACCACAGGGAAATGTTTACATATGAAGTGCATCTGGTCAGTGCACTTGAGCCAACATATGCCACACCATCCAGATTTCATTTCAGCTCCAACATTGTGTCTGCTTGATGGAAATATTATTAAGGACATCTTATTCAGTGTTTTATTATATGGTTCACTGACACATTCCTCAATTTCAATTTAGCTTGTTATTTTGAGAGGAGTGTTGTTTGTATAGAAAATAAATTGTTGCAAATATAATTTGTCATACTTCATTGTAGCGATACAGAACTGTATCTTAATCTGTAAATCGTAATGAGTGTAACCTTACATCACTGTTATAGTCAGAGGTGGAAAACCTGGCTTCAGAGAGTAAAAGTGTGACCATGTGTTTGCTCCACCCATGCACAACACCAGCTGATTCTAATTAGCTTTCCATCTCTAATCATAAGCCATGGATAGATCACGGATGACAGTAGGGTCCTGTGTGATTGGTTCTTTTGAATCAACATCAGAGGGCTGTTGTTGCATTTTGAGTGCTTGTCTTGAGGTAAAAATTGCAGGAGTATGTTTTCCAGAATACTACCCCTGACTTCATACAAACATTACTTTGGGCTAAGGCAACATGTGCATTGGGCCTCTGACAAAGATCCTCTAGGACTGCTGTTTCCACACAGTGAATGATACCCTGCAACTAAATCAGGGTGTTAGGGAGCAGAGTATACCAAGGGTCTGTAGTGGATGTTCTGAATTTCCTTTGTCTCTTGAATGGCCTATCTTGTTGGCAATGAGCACAAAGTGTCCATACGTTCTCCTGGTGGTTTGAGCTTGGTTTGTGGGTCAGGCTATGGTTAGCCTTTCTCATTAGTCCCACTGAAGTGAGGATCACCCCTCTACTTGCGGTCCTGTTGCCTGTTTTTGCTAGATTTCCCCTGAACCCTGAGTCTTTGACTCACGTCGACGTGTTTTATGTCCGCGATTATGATGGTCGTTAGATGTTGCAGGCTCATTCTGTAGTTATAATATCTCCCAGATGGGTGTGCGTTGGTATTAGCAGTACAATACTGCAGGAACAGATGGAAGAGAGGGATAAAAAAAAACTATGGTTTTGTCTAAATTTACAGTAAATCATTTTTTTAAAACGCCATATGTTGACCATTGTGAGAATTCAACATATGTTTGTAAATTATTCAGCTTCGTGCTTGGGAATGAAATCCACAAATATCTGTCTTTTAAAAAGTGATATTTCAACTCCTAAATGAGACGACACTGACTCTAAACTCCGAAAGTCCTGAGGTGGTAAATGTGATAGATTTATGTAGTCATAATCATAAACACCCTGCAAAACTAAATCAGTCCATGCTGTTTCATGCTGACTTTAAAAAAAAGATGTGGCTGAATTTCAGGATCGTTTGGTGCATGTTCATGAATGACTTTTCAGACTGTGGGTTGTTGAGAAGAGAGCAGTACCGGCCATCATGTGACCTGGAAGAACCACATTATTGGATCATTTGTGAGCAGTTGATTGGTCTCTTCATAATTTATGTAACTTGAACATACAAAACAAAAGACTTCTTTATACTGGTCACATTGTGAAAATTCTATCATGTTTATATTTTAATATTTATATATTATGATTATAATGTATGCCATTATGGTGGGAAAGACAGCTACAGGCAGCTTGAATAGTGTGTTTCATAATTTTGTTTTATAAATGCAATTTATAATTGA
This sequence comes from Albula glossodonta, assembly GCA_019788955.1. Taxonomy (NCBI): domain Eukaryota; kingdom Metazoa; phylum Chordata; class Actinopteri; order Albuliformes; family Albulidae; genus Albula; species Albula glossodonta. The sequence goes on from JAFBMS010000070.1 coordinate 2,319,173, forward strand.
TACAATTTAATGCTTGATATAACCAGGATTATTCATTCTGTTATGTCCATATTTCCATACTGAATTTGATATTGTAAAAGTTCTCACAATTCTCCCAGTATCTTCCAATCCAGCAATACCAAACACGACCTCAAGCTTTTGTTGTTGAACAAACATTATTCAGGTTCATATCAGATTAGAGTGGATTTACTTGAAGATTTAAATAGATGAACAGATTAGTTCATATGTTAGGGACTGTGGACAGGTACTGTGAAGTGGGATTCCTATTTTTCTGTGAAATCCCTATAGGTGTTCCTTCACACTGTATTAGTTGTACCTTAAAAGCTTCTAAGACAACCAGACATCTTCTCACCTATTTTGTTTCACTTATGCTATTGCACTAGCTTGTTAACCCCAGTCCATTGGTACCTCCTGTATACCCATGCCTCAGTTTATCAAATTAACCAAAACAGGACAGTGGTGTCTATTTCAGATGCAACCATCTGTATAACACTTTGTAAACACACATGCAAAGCTTCATTTCCAAATCCTTAGACTATACGGGTACAGGTTTACCTCTACCCCTCTCTCAGTTAATCTTGGGTCTTCACTGATTCTCCGGGTAATCACTCTAAATACTTTAAGACACACATTTATAGGAGCCCCTTGCATAAACATTATGCAAATCTCTTCCACGCCCCACCAGCTTTGGTAGAGACTAATTTCCATAATAAACATAATGAGCAGTGCTTCAAATCTTTTGCACCTCAAGCAGTCAGCCGTCTGTGCGCGTCACTGGGAATGTGTGTAACCCAAGCCGTGTCAAGGGGCTTTCAAAACACTCCAAACATCATCCGGAAGACAGACTGAGACACTGCCAAAAAAGGGGCCATGTTTCAATACTATTATTTACTTTAAACACAACTGCTCTCCCCTTTATTTTCCTGGGCCATGATCTGTAAGATCCATATGACTGTTAGCATGTATTTTTTAGAAATCCTCACCTGGAAATTTTCAAAGAACGTCAATCCGCATCCCGTTTCAGAAATATGATTTGGATATTAGCACTTTGGTTGAACCCTGAGGGACTCAAGCACATTAAAGCGTAGCCAACGTCTTATAATGTGGGGAGTATTGACTGGTACAATTATAGTTAGGGTGATTCTCTCAGCGACTCAACATGATTAATTTTTCAGCAGTGCTATTAAGCGGGTGAGCGATTAGCGCTAAACCCTCACAATTGCCTTCTCCTCCCCTGTCTCCCTTTGATTTATTTGTTTATGCCACCCAACCATGGTGGATTTAATGCTTCACGAAGAGGGAGGCCTGCCTCGGCCGGCGGGTGGCAGCGAGCCAGCAGGTATGACACAACTGTCCCCTCACATCAGGGCGTACATGCGTCTCCGCGCACACGCGTGTGTGTGCGCCGGGGGAAACCCAGAGCACGTCTGTCGTCTGCGCGATGTGCCACGACCGCGCGGAGACGATGAAGCTAATTACGCTGGTGACCCACATCGCGCTCTGACCCGCACCACCTGGGGCGTAATGTTGTGTAAGCTGTCTGAATTACTGTCCCCGTATCTGTCTTGTCAGAATGTTGTGTAAAGGAAATACCAAGACCTTTTCTAATATACACACCAAAAGTAATATAGCTATGTTAAAGGTTTGATTTGGTCAATTCTTGAATCTCTGTGACTTCTGTGTTGTGATTTGAGTTCAGTGGGGGCATGGCGAGGGTGGCTAGCACCCCCAGTGCTACTTAACCAAAATTCCATGTTCTCCACTTGCATTTTTCCAGTGTGTATTTTTGTCTCTATTCTAAGAAGGAGGCCTGCTCAAAAAACGTACTGTACTGCCACAGGAGTCCATAACTGCCCTCTTCCTCTTTGATCAACATTTGCACATAAAAGCAGCACTCTGGTTGTTGCCTTTCCCATCGTGGGTGCAATGGTGCCTAGGTTAGCTCCCCCCCTTGCGTGGTGTGTTCCTGGTGTAAATGTCCCCCTCGACTGCCTTTAATGAAACATCAGAGCTGTAGCTCATGGCGGAGCTGCCAGCTCCCTATCACAGGGATCTATGCCGTTTGATGGATGTTATCTCCCATCTGCGCTGTATGAAGATATCACACGTGTGGCTCCTGACAGTGGGGTTTTCCGTTCTCTCAGGCTGAGGGTTCAGGATGCTCATTCACCTCCCCATAATAAGTCACTATGACTCACGGCTGAACCATAACCCATGAGACAGCCCCTATCCTCAACACTCAACGCGAGCCTTGGACAAGCTTGGAGAATTCCAAACCAAAGCAGTCCCCCCCAGTCCCCCCACCCCCCAACAAGCTTACTGTTACCTGATGGTAATTGAAGGAAAATGCTTTCCCATCAGGTATTTCAATCTCTTCAGGTTATTAAAATAATCCCTGATGTTTGAAATCTATTAGAAAGACTTTCAGCTGGTAAAACTCCCTCAGGTAGGAGTCGGAGGAATGTAATTGAAGCTTCAGCTTTGAGCTGACTTGTTCATGAGACAGTTCCATTGAGATGCCAGAAAACTGGGGTTTGCTTTGATTAAGAAGGAAGGCAGGACAACATGCTGTGTTAAACAGAGACCTCCTTGCCAGGACAGATATCCACCAAAGCTTTACTTCCTCTGATATCATGGCTGTGTATGAATCACACAAGCTGTGAAATGCCATTATCACAAAGTGAAATCCATGCAGTGCTGCCATTTAATATAGTGTGACTCATGCTGAGATTTAATCAAACATGCCTAGCCTCTTTCAGGGCATATGCTATGCAATCAAACAGGACTCATATTTAAACCAGATGCAATCAAACCAATCTTATGCGCATGAAGTATGAAAATTCAAGAACATGAAAAGGTATCACCTGAAGGCAGGTTTGAGAAGCCTTGTGTCCAAACAATAGGTTTGCTTTTCTAAATTCTAAATTGCATTACTAAATTAATCAAATAAGGCATACTCCACATGTAGTATAATCTTAATGGGAATTTCAGAAACACCCATAACCAGGAATGGGCATTTTTGGATTTTAATTGAAACATATGATGGTTCATGTTCTGCAGCTTGCTTCTAGTTAAAATGGCAACCCTCCCAAGACAGAAAGACTAAACCTGGTAAAAGTGATAGACACACACTTCTGTCCTCAGCTTTGTAAGTAAAATCAGAGTTCCTTAGACCCAGCCAAACAAAGTGACAATCAATTGGTAAATGTTGCTCTACGGTCCTCCATCTTCCATTTAATCAAGAAGGCTCCTGCAATTAAAAATCTCCAGCTCTCAGCGTTTGTAAACACTTTTCCTTTCACGTGCATTTTTCATTGCTTTCATCTGAGCCATGTTGAACTGGCTTTCTCTTTAATAGAGCTTGTAAATGTCACCTTCACCTGACAAACTTCATCACACAGTTTGTCTGACATGATATTGTTTGAAATGTTCTTTTTTTATGAGATCTATGCAGCCATACTGCCAATGTCTAACATGTATGTCAGTCCACGTCTCGCAATTATGCACCTTATAAGCTTTCTGACACTCTCTAAATACAAGGCATCCGAATAACCTTGAGTGTAAAGCATGCAAGGCTGAATCACTGTAAAGTACTGTAGTATTACAAAGAGACACATTTTTCAAAGGCTGCCGCCGCCTCGGTAAGCATCTTGTTTTTTAATGGTTTTTTTTTTTGGGGAAAAAAAAAATGCTTGCTGTGCAGCTGAAAGAACATATTCAGAGTGGAAGCACACTGAGCAGCAGTCAACGAGGGAAGCAGGAGGTTGCTCTATGTGCATGACCGTGCTTGCTCACACTGCTATCACGGCCCTCCTCTGGAAATATGCTGCAGCGGTGTGGACTTCGCAGGCTGTCACCCACGTTTCCGTGTGAAACACAGGGTGACGAAAAGAGTGGCTGTGATGGGGGTAATTCTGGGGCAAATCTGGTGGGGGGGGGGGGGGTGATGGGTGGACAGCCAAGTGTGCACATGAAAATGTGATATTGCAGGGCTGCTGTGAAACCACAAGAGTGTTCGCATGCATCATGCTAGCGCCATGCTTACCATGGACAGTGGTAATAGGCCTAATACCTCAACACTAACCCAATGGGCCTTCAAAAACTAGTCTGAGGACTATCAAATAAGAACATGCTCAACAAAGCCCATCTGGTACAGGTATCTGTCAACATCCCTTGATATGCTGTGGCTACCTCAACTTTTTATTAGCAGCTCTTGTCTTTATTTCTAAAACTGACATTGATCAGTGGGAACAGTTATTCTCAATGGGAGTGCTTAGAATCCCAGCCAGCATGGGCATGATCTCAGCTGGACCAGTCACAATCTTGGGTGGAGATGCCTAGGATTTGGGTGAGAGCAGACAGGGTCGTCATGCAAACCAAATTTGTGGGTGAGCACCATTTTTGTACATGTTCAAACCACACACAAGACATAAGAAATGCACATATACGCACATATTAATGTTCCTGAAACTTCTTAGACCTACTAACACAAAGTTTGTTGTTGTCGTTCTACCAATGAAATAATGCAATAATATAAATAGTTACTGACAGGATGATGGCTATACATTCAACAATAGTAACCACAGTCAAATTCTGTATGTGCCCTGTGGAAAATTACTACATAGGCTACTGTTTCCATCAAATTGGAAAATAGAACAAGGTACACAGAACAATCAAACGTCCACAAAAAATAACCGGCGCATAAATTAATTGGCAAAAACACACCATGTAATAATGTAGATACTGACCATGCGGCTATTTACAGTTGCTATTGTGCATTATGCGGTGAGCATCAAGTAAGCAAGTTTGGCAGGGTAACATTTGGCTAGCTAGCTAACATCAGCTAGAAAATAGTTTGCTAGTTATGTTGAAAATACATGACATGGAGATGAAAAAGTCTGTGTTGTGTTGGTGTTTGTGGCTGTGGGACAACACAAAAATTATTCAGTTGACTTCTTATTTGCAGTAGCACATTTGCTTGCTAGCAATTGTAAACAGTTAAAGATAGCTGACCTTGTTTACTACCACTGCACGTGAGATGAACTAGTGGATGATGTGGAGTTATCGGTAGAAGACGGGAATGATGGGGGATGTGATCTGGTAGAGGAAGCTTGCTAAAACTAGACTGGGTTACCATGACTGCTGATTGATTGAATAATTAATTTATACATTTTTACAAAATATTGGGTGGGCACATGCCCACCTAAATTGATTGGCACGATGCCACTGAGTACAGACAGATCTCTGCGAGACCATACAGTCTTTGGGGGGGTCAGAATCTGAGTGAAAGTGGCTGAGTCTCAGTTCACCCTGGTCAGGGTGTCAGCAGGGGTGGTCACAATCTCAGTGAAAATTGTCACCACCCTTGCGGAAGAGGTGCGTATCTCGGTGGGAGCACAAAGCAGTGGGAATGGTAAGACAGTCTCCTGCAGGGCTCTTGCAGGGAGCCTCACACCCACAGTCAGTCTGAAGGATCTAACAAGTTCATGCTCAAACATTGTGCTCGGGTCTTTAACAGTCAGTTGGGTCTGTTTGGGAATGAGGCACTGAACCTTGACCTTGACACAACATTATGTAGAAATGTCAGAGCATTGAATTCCCAAGTGAAAAGCACTTCAAGTTTTAGTAAAAGTGCTGCAGCAGTCAATGGACAGTGCTGAAGAAATTACTGTGATCACAAGGTTTCAAATTAACATCCAACAAGTGGCGTAATGTTTCCATTGAGTCAAGCATAAATAAAGTGGGGAAAAAAATAATATTGCATCAAATTTAAGGTTTGTAAGTTGCTCTGTTGACTGTATCTGCCTTACGATTGAAAGTTTCTTACTGTAGGCTACTCATAACCTTCGTGATTTTAGGTATAGTGTGAGCACATGGCCATTATCAAAAATCTCCTTTTTGCAAAGTGAAACTGAAATCAGATTAAATAAGAATTGAATTGGAACAATGTATCGTTTTGAAACAAAACAAACAGCAATCTTATATTACCAACATTTCTGAATTGGGAAACAAATTGTTTTTTTTTTCTTGAACATGTGATTAAACATAAAACATTTTAAGCTTTATAAAACTGTTGTTTATATGAAATTAGGTACAGTCCAAAATACATTACAGAAACTTTCCTCTGAAAACAATCCAATGAATTTAATCTCTTTACTGAGTTTAATCTCACTTCATAATATACATCCCTCACCAGATGGTATATAAAATAAATGTCATTTTTACATTTTTAATAGAACTGTATTGTGTGTATTCAGCTGGATCTGTTTAACATCCCTATGTTATTTTTTTTTCCACCTTTTGTGCTTTGTTTTGCTTCATCTGATTTTGGTTGATGATTTGAATTTTTTGTACTTGATTGTCATATTTCCATTTGAATATTTTTGATTACCCCATTCTACATTAGGTATTCAGAGCACAGTCCAATTATGGCAAAAGTGTGCTTTAAAAGGCATAAGCAAACATGAAGCCAACACTGGGCTAAAAATGACAAACAAGGCCAATTACGGAGAGAGGAAGTGCGCATTGTTAATGGTCTGTGTGATCAGTGATGATGCTCGTTCCGAGAGAGCGTGTTTGACAGTCTGCACCGTAATGGCCTCTCAAATCTCCAGACGAGTTCCTATGAAGACAGCCTGCTGTCTTGCTCGCCCTCCCACTGGCTTGGTAAATATGAGAAGTGAAATGAAGTGAAACATGGGCTTTAATAAAAAGCGAAGCCCCTATGTAACATGATAAAGAGAAGCTTGGTGGATTATCATGGCTGATAACGTGTCCAGCTGCACTGGCCAGGGCATGAGAGAAGGTGAAGTGTCTAAATGGGGCATGGCTCCTTCACATTCCATTGCATTCGCTCCTACTGACGGCTGGCAAGTGCTCAAAGCGTGTCTTTACTGAGCGATACACCTCCCCTCTCATCAGAATTTGCTCCCCTGTTGTTGGGCTATAGCATAGTATGAAGGTTAGGGATCTGGGCTTATCACCCAGAGGTGGCAGGTTCACCTCCCAGCATTACCATTGTACTCTTGAGCAACGTACTTGATTGAATTGCTTCAGTAATTATACGCAGCAGTATAAATGGACAGTGTGTAAAAACAGAAAGTACACATTGCTCTGGATAAGAGTCTCTCTGCTGCTGAATGATTTGCTTTGATGATGTGTGAAACTGGAGTATGACAGCACTGGACTCAGGAAGGTTCCATAGCTTTAGTACTGTATACTTAAGTGCAGCTGGCACAGAGGCAACCAACAACATAAAATGAACGAAACCTGTGCCATGTAGCGCGTGCGGGAAGATCACTCCGGTTTGGGGGGGTTGGGGAGGGGTGCCATGAATACATTAAATATATGTGGGTTTACATAGGATGCCCTCCTCAGTCAGGTTATACAGTGGAAGAATGTGGAATTCAATATACGATATCCCAGTCTTACTGCCTGTCCTTCACAGTAACCATCAAAGTAGCAGGTACTTTTATTTTTGGAAGGAATGCAAATTTCTACAGAGATAATCTCTATAGGCTGGGACCCATTCAAATAAGTCAATCTTTCTTACTTGCACAGGCATTTCAGTCAATGTGGAAGTAAGTCTTTTTACGGACTCTGTTTTAGAATGAGAAGCACACATTCCACAGGAGAATGTTTGCTCTTCTTCATGAACACAGAGTAATCAAATAAGCTTATGTTGTAATTTAAGGTCTGTTTTGACTGAGTTTGACCTAAAGGAGACTAAGCGTGTTTGATTAGGTCCCTGCATTAGTCTGAATGCAGCTCAGAGTAAAAGTAGTACAACCCCAGTGCTGAAAGACATCAACATGTGCTACAGGCCCAGAAGTACAAGCACAATACTTTGGGTCACACCGCCTCTGCTGGACTCAGCCTCGGGTCTCCTCCTCATGGGCCTGGACCATAAACATCAGTAGCATTGCTGTTGCAGAAGGAAGTCATTCATGTTTCACAACACAGTATTGTGTGCTTTGTTGACGAACATGAAGAAGTTTAAAACTCTTATATTTCCTCTTTGGGGATTTTATGGACAAACTCCACCACAGCATATCATTGCCCTTGACATAAACAGCCTTCTTCATTTCACTGGAGGAAGGGGGCAGGTTTGCAGACTTTATATAGTACAGTGGAAATGAGAATAAAGGCAATATTGCAGCATACTTTACTGACTGTTATTAATGTTTGATGCTTGACTGTGGAAATATTTGTATACGCTGTATGTGTCATTCTGATAAAGCATTTCAGTTTAGTCAAATATTTATAATTAAATATTTAGGCAGACGAAGAGCTACATGAAAGGCAGTTACATGTTGAGTTGCAAAGTATTTGTTGTCTTATGTTGTGAACAATCAACATTAAAAGTTTACTTTTCCATTTAGTGGGTAATGAAAACATTGAAAAGTTCCGCTGTTGTTTAAATTACTTTCATTGAACTCTTAAGAAACTCGTTGTGTCACAGGAGGCGTGGCCATAGTGCTGCTTGTTTGATTAATTTGAATCAGATATTACTACTACTGGCATTTTCTTTTCTTCTCTCTTTCTTTCTCTTCCTGTCTTGACTACGGTCTCGCCCTGGCTTGCATGTCCCAGGCAGGCTTAGGGCAGGTGTAGTGGCAGCCTGGAGTAAGAGCTGAGTGAGTGAGGCAGGGAGGGAATGACAGAGGGAGTGAGGGAGGGAGGGAGTGAGTGAAGGATGCAGAGAGGGAGTGAGGAGGGAGTGAGTGAAGGATGCAGAGAGGGAGTGAGGGAGGAAGTGAGTGAAGGATGAGAGAGGGAGTGAATGAGGGGGACGGGGGGGGCGTGGGGTGAGGGAGGGAGTGAGGCAGAGAGGGAGTGAGGGAGGGGTGAGTGAAGGATGCAGAGAGGGAGTGAGGGAGGGAGTGAGTGAAGGATGCAGAGAGGGAGTGAATGAGGGGGACGGGGGGGGGGTGAGGGAGTGAGGAGGGGAGTGAGGCAGAGAGGAGTGATTCAGGGAGGGATTGTGAGGCAGAGAGGGAGTGAGTCAGGGAGTGAGTGAGTGAGGCCGGAGGGAGGGGGTTGAGTGAAGGAGGGAGAGAGGAGAAGGGGAGTGAATTGTGAGTGAGTGTGGTGAGTGAGGGAGTGAGTGAGGGAGAGAGGGAGGGACTTAAACAGGGAGGGAGGGAGTGAGTGAAAGAGGGCAGGAGGGATTAAGAGCAATGGGAGAGAATGTAAAACAGAATCATGTAGTCAAGTGCAGCAAGACAAGAATGGCCTTTGAGATGTGTGTACATGCCTTATGTATACTGCCACTCTAATGATACCCAAACTGACCAGCATAAATATGAATATGAAAAATGTACACAACGTGTTGATAATAACCGTACTGCTCAACACACAAGTATGTACAGGCAGGATTCAGGACATTAAAAACGAAACACATTTACGGCACAAAGGTCATTAAATAATTCATGCATGCTAAGGCATTTCCTCCTTAAATATGGAGATTGTTTCATGTGCTTTATTAAAGGGCCCCAGCAATTTAAACATAAAAATGATCCCAATTAATAATGCTGGCTTTCGCTAATAACTTTTGTGATTGCCGCTGAACTTTCTAAAATGTATCGAGTGGCATGAAAAATCCTTAGCTAGGGAGCATTCAGAGCAAATGTTTAAATTTTAAAGAAGAAAGATTTAAGGGTATCATGTAATTGTGAATGGAAATGAGCCAGAGCTAAATGTATTTCATAAAAGAATTAGCATTAGCACACTTTAGATTAGAGATGCAATTACATTCATGAATACTTTATTGGTTAGCATCAGAATATTAACGGGGGAAGAGGACTGGCAGTTATAATCTGTTAAAGGTCAGTTTCGAGGTCAAAGCCATTTTTTCAGTCCCTCTTCCAAAAAGACAGTCACTCAGATCAATTAGTCAATGGCAGTCCAAGCTGCACTGCTGTTTTGTTGTTAGTCCAATGCCTGCTATTTGTGCATTGACTACTTCTCTAACACTGAAAGCCACCACTACCCTCATGCTTCACAAGACAAGTAAAGAAAGATTTTTTTTTTTTTTTTTTAGTGGTGGTAGAGGATCTGTGTTCATCACCCTCATACCCCCAACAAGTAAGTCACACTAGAAGCCAAGTGCCTGTTGTGAGACAATTTATGCAGAGCATTTCACTCCATCAAAGGCAGAGGGGAAAAATCAATTACGACAGGATAGGGAAGTGATGTTACACAATAATGTTTGAATGTATCCACGGTTCGGATCTCTCTCCTGCTTGACAGTGAGCGATTGCCCGCAGTATGCGCACAGCACAGCAGCTCTCTGCTTTGAGTCACTGCTGTGGTACTCTTCACCAGTGCAGGATATATCAGCACTCTGAAAGCAATCTTTTCCAGAGATATTCCAGTGACATCTCTGGCCCCTTTGCCTCAGCTTATCTGCTTTCTCTTTATGGTAGGTGTTAATAACAGGTCGGCGCAATGTGTAAAACTGTCGTCTTTCTGAATGGAGGGGAAAGCGATTGCTGCTACCTTTCTGCTCAACCTGCTTTGGTGACACCTTGTTCAAGCTAAACTGCAGAGTTCCCAGCCAGGCAACAATGTAGGTGGTGGCTCTTCACATCTCGAATCAATGGCACTAAGACGTGGAAGGGATCGTGGCCAGGAGACAATCTCTTAAGCATGGCGCTGGCGAAACAACTAATCTCCAGTATAATCCAACAGAGGACATCATCAGAAGTGGCATGGCTTATTGTTGGGCTGTGACAAGACTTGAGTGTGCTCAAGCAAAATGCCTCTGCAAAAATAAATTTTCATATGTGCCATTGTGCATTATAAACCTGTCATTCAGAAACATGGTGAAAAGGTGCGACAAATTTTCCATGACAAGGAGCATCTGCACATACTATGCTATAAATCTTAAAAATGGGCACACCAGTGCTGTTTGCCCACCAAATTTCCTCCTCCATTTTCAAGCTCTCTCTCAAAGTCTGCATTACCCTCTCAAGGAAAAGAGTCAGTAGATCTAATTGGTTCAAGTGTCATTAATATGATCTGTCACTTGATCTCTGTCTTTGTTCTGTTTCTGTTTCTGGAAACTTGAGGAAGATTGGAATGTCTTCTTTTCCTGTGCAAAACTAATGAACTTCCAAACCTCTGACAATTTAGACAAGAGTCTCCTCCCTTCATTCTGAATTCTCTGATCCACACCTTCAGACTGAATT
>JAFBMS010000691.1:0-68625 GCA_019788955.1 Albula glossodonta
GTCACAAGATAAGAACTCATTGTTTTAATTCACTAAAGATGAACAAGCATGCTGACTCTGTGGAGGTGAGCTGGAGGAATTTGTGCACTATCATGTTTTGGCAGGATTGGCTCACGTTGCTGTTCTTTATTTATACACGGCTTACTCATTACCTCTCTCATACCCTGTACGCCACAGTGATTTACTGTTTCTGTGAAGAGACTGAACATCATGAGCCCAGTTTTGTTTAGTAAACTCAAAGCTTTTCCTAAATTAGCTCTGTCATTCAGGACATAATGACTCTTTTGTTATAAAAATTGATCATACATATTTGATGTCTTTGTGAACAGCCTCATATGTGTCCCAAGACTAAATGATAAGAAAGATTAATGGCTTGCCTCAGATCAGAATTCCAATGCGAAGAACACAGCAAACTCCGGTCAGCTCTGAACACATCCTACTCTCCTTCCCTCTAACTATTAAATATGGGGACTGGCATGGGTCTGGATCTGCATTCTGCTGTTATCCGGTGCTTACGCTCTAAACGTGTTGACAGAATTATTCATTTGAAAGTCACAAGGCGTCATTGTCTACCAGGTGTCCCTTGATGTGATGCTCAAAACAGCACTGCTTAGGGGTTAAGTTAGTGCTCAAAACACCATTGTGTGTATGCTGAACTGAATACCATAGAGATGTACAGCTGTATGTGTGTGCTGAACTGAATACCATAGAGATGTACAGCTGTATGTGTGTGCTGAACTGAATACCATAGAGATGTACAGCTGTATGTGTGTGCTGAACTGAATACCATAGAGATGTACAGCTGTATGGGTGTGCTGAACTGAATACCATAGAGATGTACAGCTGTATGTGTGTGCTGAATACCATAGAGATGTACAGCTGTATGGGTGTGCTGAACTGAATACCATAGAGATGTACAGCTGTATGTGTGTGCTGAACTGAATACCATAGAGATGTACAGCTGTATGTGTGTGCTGAACTGAATACCATAGAGATGTACAGCTGTATGTGTGTGCTGAACTGAATACCATAGAGATGTAAGGCTTAGATGTAAGCAGAACTGAATACCATCAAGATGTAAGCTGAAGTACGCTGAACTGAACACCATAGAGATTAAGGCTGAGAGTATGCTGAACTGAATAGCATAGAGATGTAATGCTGTGTTTGTGTGCCGAACTGAATACCATAGAGATGTAAGCTGAGAGTATGCTGAACTTAACACCATAGAGATGCAAGGCTGTGTGTGTGTGTGCTGAACTGAATACCATAGAGATGTAAGGCTGTGTTTGTGTGCTGAACTGAACACCATAGAGATTTAAGGCTGAGAGTATGCTGAACTGAATACCATAGAGATGTAAGCTGAGAGTACGCTGAACTTCACACCATAGAAATGTAAGGCTGTGTGTGTGTGTGCTGAACTGAATACCATAGAGATGTAAGGCTGTTTGTGTGTGCTGAACTGAATACCATAGAGATGTAAGGCTATGTTTGCGTGCTGAACTGAATAGCATAGAGATGTAAGGCTGAGAGTGAGTGGAACTGAATACCTTTGAGATTTAAGCTGAGAGTATGCTGAACTGAACACCATAGAGATGCAAGGCTGTTAAAACCACAGTGGGTGTATGTGGCTGAGTGTATTGTGTGTGGGTGTTTCTGTGTGTGTTTGTGCGTGTGTATGCATGTTTGTGTGTGTGACTAAATTCCACTTCCTCTCCTCCCTCTGTGTAGGTGATCCCCATGCTGCCTCGGCTGCTGTGTGAGGAGCTCTGCAGTCTGAACCCCCTGACCGACCGGCTCACTTTCTCCGTCATCTGGAAAATCACTCCACAGGGAAAGGTAGGGCACGTGTGCAGGCACACACACACACACACTCACACACAGTTTTGGTGTGCCCCCGATGAGTCAAACTATAAAATGTGATAAATCTAACAGTCAAAATAGAAATGGATTTATTGTGAAAATAAAGAAAATGCAGCCAGCGTTGGCAGTGTGGAAGATAGATGGTTGTTGCATAGTGAGCCCCCTCTCGTTCGTCATGGGGCTCCTTACATGTTGTGTCCTACAGGTGCTGTGGATCCTAGGTCCACTAGTGAGTGGTGTTAGTAAACTTACACGCACACACACACACACACACACAAAGTTAACACACCCAATCACATTTTTTTCCACTACATTCAGTTTGCTGTAAAGCTCAAACACACACGCATTCTTTCTGCCAGTAAAGTGAGACAGTCCATCTCTACAAGCAGCCTGTGTACTGCAGTCATCGCCTCGCCTCTTAGTTATAATACTTCCAGTATTTTTCTTATCCTAGCTTTTTATAAATGTGTATTCTGTACTGTGCATTTTCTGGTTGACACACTTACAGTTAGCAAAGTGGCTCTGAAGAAGCAGGTCCAACACTGAGCTCTTGTCAGTGACCATCACAGCGACCACAGAGTGAGAGTTGCTTGAAGTACAAACCAAATGTCATTGTGACTTGCGATGCTGGTTTCAGCGATGGTCACTGTACAGAGTATAAACTGGCCTTAACACCTAGCTTCTGTCCCTTATGCAGCTCACTAACTGGTCCACCACTGCATTGAACCCGACATTTTATTTAAACTACATAATGATGGAAAGCTGTTCTTCTTTTTTTAGATGTGTGCGTGTGTGTGTGTTTTCTTACTCAGATCCTGAGCGAGTGGTTTGGGCGCTCTGTGATTCGCTCCTGTGTGAAGCTCAGCTACGATCACGCTCAGAGCATGATTGACGCCCCGGACCGGCTGCTGAGTGCGGAGGAGCTGCCCCCCTGTGCCCCCCAGCACCCCATCGATGAGATCCACCAGGCTGTGCTCAACCTGCACCGCATCGCAGTCAGCCTGCGTGAGCAGCGCTTCCAGGGGGGCGCTCTGAGGCTCGATCAGGTCAGCAAGGCACAAAATAACAACACAAAACTACACAGCACAGTACAGTGCAACTCCGTCACACTCTCACACACACTCATTCACTCACAGCATCACACACACACGCAGTCTATCTCTCTCTCTCACACACATTCATGTGCTTACATGTACTCGCTTCCTCCCTGAGTCCCCCCCTGTGCTTGCCTGATTGAATTTTTCCTGCTTAAATCATCTTTCAGTATATTTATGCATCAAATGAAATGACCACTTCAGGATTATGCATGGAAAGGTGTGTCTCAACAATGGCTGAATGCATTACAATAAAAAGCATTGCACACACACACAAATATAAATTAATCAATATTCCATAAATATTAATTCATTGAAATATTTGCCATAGTAGTTTAAAATATTTACACACCCTTTTATGCCCCATTATATTCTGCTTTATTTTACTTATTTGCGAGACCCATAATTATCAAAAAAAAAATATATTGTTGCACCCTAGTTTTCATTATACCACTTGATCCCTTGGCAAACAGATTCTTCTGCTGGTCTAAATCTAGGCATTTTTGATATATTTACATTTATTCATTTGGCAGACGTTTTCATCCAAAGCAAAATACAATATTGGGTACAGTCATCAGCAAATCTAAAAGTGCATCTATCAATAATGCTACAGCAAATCTATGAATTAAATCCATGTCATAATAGCATACCCAGGAAGAATGGTACATAGCCAAGTAAAATATATAGTTATAAAATGATATTAGTATTGTACAATTAATAAAGTAAAAAACATACATGAATATAAATCAAAATACTAATGCATTTACATTATATTGATACATAATAGTTAATATATAATGCAAACACAGTATTATACATAACACAAACTAGGTTTACACAAGTTCTGAATGAGGGTAGGATGTTTAGGCCAGGTATTGTCTGAGGAGGTGGGTTTTCAGACCACGTCGGAAAGAGTGTAATGATTGAACGGTCCGTAGTAGGACAAGGAGTTCGTTCCACCATTTGGGAGCTAACGTGGAGAAACAATGTTGACTGGATGCACTGGAACCCATAACTCAGTGATGGAAGTGCCAGACGTCCTGTCGCTGCAGATCAGAGTGGTCTGGCTGGCTTGTATGGCTCGATTAGGTTCTGGAGGTAGTTGGTGGCCGTCTGGTTAGCCGCAGAATAGGCCAGCGTCAGGGTTTTGAACTTGATTCCGGCAGCTACTGGCAGCCAATGGAGATGCTTGAAGAGAGGAATAAGGATATGTTGTGGTTTTTGTGCACCCAAAACTTACTTATGTTTTCAAATGCAAGTAAACACATATAAACACACAGCTATGCACATGCATGTATCATATCCACATGCAGTTTAGCTGGCAATCTGACATTGTTTTAGGATTACTTACTAAGTTACTCCAATTTTTGCCACCAACCTAGTAACAGTAAGGGTTAATTATTGTATTACTCCAAACCAAGTCATCTTTTCACTCAACCTTTTAAATTGCTTGTATATGTTTTGAGTTTAACTACACATTAAAATATGTTTTTAATGTGTGCAAAATGATTGTTATATTTTGGTCACAAATCTGGCTAAATTCCATCTCTTCCTGGTTGAACTCATTGAAACTCTCTTGCTGAGAGTAACAGAAACGCTAAAGGATTTCTTCACAGTGCACAAGCAAATGCAGTTACCAGTCAATAATACCAGCTGTGCCACTGAGGGGGCGTGGCTTGAGAGGAAAGGGGGAGGTGCTCCTAAATCGCAGGCACACCCCCTCTCCAGTCCTCTCCTTTCCACACTCTACTAAAGGGCAAACGAGAGTGAAACTGAAGCTACCTTTTAAAACCTGTTTAAATATGCATGTTAAATAGAGTTTTTTTTTTTCACCGGAGGACACTACTAGAATGAGAATGAAAGTGTGTTCGTTCTTTGAAACGTTTCTCCCTGCTTTTCCACCAGACACATCATGGGAGATGTTACACAGCTTCTCAAAAGAACCCATTCACTGGCTGTCAGACGCCTGTCATTTCCCCATTGTCCTTAAAAGCCAGATTTCACCAAGTGTTTGAATGGTTAACATAGCTAATTAGTGCCTCTAAATGTGGAAATGCAAGATAACCCAGTAACTATAAAGGGGGAATTAGCATTAATATATCCCTGCAAACTGAATTTTTAAAAAGTATATTTAATATTCAGTAAATGTCTGCATCCTCCTCTTTATTTCAGCTTTATTTTTTTCACGGCTGGAATCTACTGATTTGTGTGTGTGTGAGACAGTGAGGGAGAAGAAATCTAGGAAAATAACTGTCTTTATTTAAGGTGAAGTGGAAGGAGTTTAGGACATGAATATTCATCGAAGATGTTATTATTAATCAGATTACTTCATAATTGCATTTGAGCAAAAGAAGATTTTAAAGCTTATGTTAATTTGTTTTTGAAGAGATGCTTACATCTTATTCCATATTGTGCCTAAGCTCGGCCACTTAGATTATTTCTAGCTGATAAGAGGAGGCACAGATGTGCTTTCCAAAGTACTTTTGAAACTTCGTGCATATACATGTAGTGTAATACTTTAAAAACCCCCTTTAAAAGAACATTGTCTTCAAAGGATATGTTTGATACTTATGTACATGTGATTCTGGCACTTGATCTGCAGGTAGAATACCATTTAGTTGTGTGTTTATATATGTGTATAACACCTCTTCTTATCTCCTGTCGGGGAAGTGAGGATTTAACAAAAATAACAATTCTCTGAATCCTGGGTGTTTTAATAAGTAAAGTCCTCGTTTATCGTCCAGCACTCTGAATACTAAACACAAGTGACACTAGCTACTAAAGCTCCTCACCTAACCAACAGCAAATATGTTAAGAAGGGTCTTTTCCCCTCCTCCCTGGTCCTTGCATATCTAATTTTATGGTAGGGGAGTGCCTGAAGTTTTATCCAGGACTTAATCTTGTATTAAAACCTAAACAGCTAGAAAACACAAGGCATCCCTTCGGTGTTAACATTTCTGTGAGTTGCTCTTTACGAGCATCACAATGACACCAAACATGAACATATGCGGGTTTAGGGGGGGGAGTTCACAGATAGGAACAGGTCGCTCTGCATGTGAATGGCCTTGCGGTTATATTGAGACACACTCCTGTTGTCATGTGACTTTATTAATATGAAGAAGGTGAATATTATTGGGGTATAGGAGGGGTTAGTGATTCTAAAGTACACACACACACACACATAAAGAAACACTCCAGAAGGGGAAGGAGCCAGAGGCAGAGAGAGAGGTGATGGTCTGTGGTTGAGCTTTTATTTTTCAAAGGATTCTACATTTGTGGGGCACCTTAGGGCTTACTAAGAGCAAAGAGGGTCGTACCACGCCCAATTCTGCTTTTAACTGGTAACCCCAAATGTAGATCCATATTGGCCATCATAAGTGGTTTGTCTTCATTTCGGAATAAAGGTCTACTCCTTGCCATGCTTGAAAAGCCTGTTGCTCCTTTGATCACCGGATTGGAGGTGTTTATGAGGGGAGAAGGGACCGTTTGTCCCTCTCTGGCTGTGTCTGGTAGCAAGGAACCATAAACGAAGAAAGCAGGGTAAACCGCACAGGCTCACAAAATGGGTCTGCAACCACTGAAGTGTGTAGCGCTTTAAAAATGATCTGTACACTCACTACCAAGTTCCAACCTGCCTGTGGAAGTAACATCAGAAGAACTGTTCGTCAGGAGCTTCATAAAATGGCCTTCTATGCTTGAGCAACTGCACACTAACGTAAGATCACCATGGACAAGGCCAAGAATTTAAGACAAACTACTTTAACTCCAGCTTATTGAAATTAGGCAGGATGCATCAATGATATAATTAAAGAGAGAGCACAAAATTCTTGGTGTGTGTACAACTAACATGCTACTGGCTCATACAAAAAATAAATGGTTCAGTATTAAATATTATAATACATGCAAAGTAATTTGAAATATTTTCAAAAGTATAATTTGAGTTTCACTTCTGTTGCAATTTTCTGGTATGGAAAGTCTTATATTATGAGGAATAGATAACAAAAAATGTCAATCCATGGCGATTCCATCACATTCATCATGCCCTTTTAATACTACTTGCAGCTAACATGTATTAGGGATGTAAATTATTTCTGAACACTTAGTATTCTTTTAATCGAATGACTTTAGTGCTGTACCCATGCACTGCTGTTTCATTTTGGGAAATGGTGCCTCACTCATGCTGAAATTCACAACTGAACTTAAGCTCCTAAAATCTATTGTATTAGCCTATAGCTAAAGCCTATACTGAAAAGCCATGCCAGTATTAGAAGTAAAATGTCTTATGGAAATTAGCTTGATGTTGATTTCCTGAGAAAACATAACTTGGGTTGCGTCACCTACCATCATGGTGTGGCAACCCTCCTGTTTTGCCGTTCTGCTGTCATTCATGCCGGATTTAGTGGTGAGGTCCAAGCGAGCACAGCATGTATCTTATTGGCTGGGTCTCCAAATGACTCAGTGACAAGCAGCTGTGGGATTATGGGAAGCGGCTTGCTTTTGACAGGTCTCTGTGTGTGTTTTACAATGTAACGTTCCCGAGTATTGGTGTGCATGAATATTAATGCACCACCCCTGTCCCAAGTCCCCTGCAGAACATGGCTGTGTTCTGTGAACCGACCGAGTGCCTTGTTAAGCTCCTTAAAAACAATCAAACAGTCGAACTCGACTGCTGTGGGCAGGGCTGAGCTGAATTCATCAGCGATGTTCCGACTGTTGCCAGCTGTGTGTGTTTATGGACAAACAAGGGGTACGTTTCATCTTCATCACACGCATGTCCATGCATATCATTATCGAAGAGAAATTATCAACCTGGATGGTCACCATTCTGTGCTCTTATTCCTTAATGCTGTCTTTCACACTGGCTCATATACTCTGTCCTGCAGATGAAGCTGTCTTTCACACTGGATGCAGAGAGCGGGATGCCCCAAGGATGCTATATCTATCAATACAGAGACAGCAACAAGTAAGTAGACACAATCGTGCTGAGCATGGACCCCTGTGCTGAAGCTTCCAATTAGGGCTGGGCGATATTCACTTGGCAACGTTCTGCACTTTTCCTCAATTAAATAAACCTTCCATTTTGCATACCAGGTGCTTCTATCCAAACATGTCAAGCACACTTTCATCCTATTCCATCATCTACAATGCCATGAAAAAGTATTTGCTCCCTTCTCGATTTCTTCTTTTATAGCACATTTCTCTTACTGAATGGTATCAATTAAAGCTTGAGACAAAAAATGAGACAACAGAAACCCAAGCAACATAAAAAATAGTTTTTACATCATTACTTCATTCACTCAATAGATACAGTCACCAAATACCAATATTGCCCTGTGTGGCAAAAACTGCAACCAAAGGTTTCCTAGAATTTGATATAAACCTCTCACACCTCTGAGGAGGAATCTTGGCCCACATATCTTTGCAAAACTTTTTCAACTTTTGGAAATCTGTAGGTCTTAAATTTGTAGGTGTTAACAATCTTCTGGTACACATCAGAATTCATGCTTCCTTCAATAATTACAAGTCATTCAGTTCCTGAGGCAGAAAACATCCCCATTCCATCACACTGCCACTGCCATGTGCAGTGTAGGTATGGTGTTCTTAAAGTAGAATTCTGTATTTGCTTTATGCTGGAAAAAGGAGGACTTGCGCACTGTAAAAAGTTCCACCTTTAACTCATCTGTCCATAGAATACTATCCCAAAAAACATGAACACCAGCCAGGTACATTTTAGCAAATGTGTGAAGCAGCTTTTATGTTTTTCCTCTGAGAGCAGTGGTCTCCACCTTGCTACTCTTCCATGAGTCCCAGTTTTGTCCAGAGTCTTTCTTAATTGTAGAGTCTTGGACACTGACCTTAGCTGATGCATGAGAGACCTGCAGAAGTTTTTCTGGGGGCTTTAGAAACTTCCCGAATGAGGTTCTGGTGTGCTCTGACAGAAGTTTTGTCAAGTTGACCACTTCCTGTAAGATTCACTATTGTTCCAAGTCTTCTCCATTTTGAGATAATGATGTGCTCTGTGGTCCGCTGGAGTCTAACAGCCTTAGAAATGGCTGTGTAACTCTTTTCAGACTTGTATATCTCCACAACTTTCTTCCTCAGTTGTGGGAGCTCCTTTGATTATGGCGTTGTGTGTCTGTAGACACTTTGAGGGACATCTTCTCTGTTATGGTAAGGTTCTATACGGTGCCTTTAAGAAGTATTCACCCCCCTTGGCATTCTTCCTATTTTGTTGCATTACTACCTGTAATTTACATCGATTTTTATTTAGATTTTATGTAATGGACCTACACAAAATAGTCCAAATTGGTGATGTGGAATGAAAAAAAGTGTTTTAAAAAAAATTCTAAAAAATAAAAAACTGAAAAGTGGTATGTGCATATGTATTCACCCCCTTTGCTATAACAGAGCTAAAATTGGCTCAGGGCCAAAGGTTTTCAGAACAATTCATGTAATATGTATCTTGGATCCAATTTGGGTCAAATAGAGCACTTTCCCTTTCAAAATTGTTTTACCTCTTATGTTGTTCCATATGCAAAGTGATATCAGGTCTTTGGAATGAATCTCAATGGGGTTTTCAGGTGTGGAATGGATCTTGCTCCAAAAAATGTGGGTACATTTTGGAATACAAGGTTTATTCAATGATTAACTTGATCTCAAGGCCATAAGTGAGCAAAGCAGCGTAAAACACCAACCCACCCACAACTTTGCTTTATAATACAGAAGGTGCACCTTTCAGCAGTTTTCTTAAGCCTAATTTTACCATTAAATCCATTGAGAATATTATCCAGGTGGAACTCTCTGAAACTACACCTTCTGTACCATGAAGCGTAGTGGAGGGAGAGTGATGGTTTTGGGCTGCTTTGTTAGCTCATGGCTTTGGGTTTTAATCAGTCATTAAGTATACCAAAATGTACCCACATTTTTTGGAGCAGGATCCATTCCACACCTGAAAAGCACATTGAGATGCATTCAAAAGACCTGATATCACTTTGTGCTTGGAACAACATAAGCGATAAAACAATTTTGTAAGGGAAAGTGCTGCAAACCTGTTATTTTAGTCATGTGCAAGATTAACATTAAAGCTTAAGGATCGCTGGCTAGCCAAGCAAATGCTGTAGTTTCAGGCTAACAGTCTCATTAATGTCTGCTTTCTTAAGTATCACCACCAGCAAACAATTCTTGTGTGAGGTAGTTAAGGCTGCTAAGTAAAAAAAAAGGCACACTTTTTTAGCATCATAATAAACTAACTTTCATTTAGAGAGTGCAGTCTAGGCAAAGGAAAGGCTAATTTCTGAACAGGCTTGAATGTAGTTCAATATGTTTTTAAAGTATGTATGGTTCAACTGCTTTTCTCTTATTGGTGGCAGTAGTGCAGCATCTCAAGTAATTGGTAGTTTAGTCAACTACACTACAGTGGCATCCTCAACACTGGTGTTTGTGCACTACCATGGTAAATCTGGCTTGGTACAGGGTTTGAAATTGAGATATTCAGTGTGCTAAACTATATGGTTTGTAACGTTTTTATTTTTATGTCTGGCATGACTTGTACAGTATTTCTTCTCTGCTATTCATTTGTTCTGTTTCATATTACTGGAAGGTACAGGCCTCTTCTTTATTTGAAGCAGTGCAGTGAGTATTTCTGAGATATTCACATGTAAATGGAGCTAGTAAAATTATGAGGTGAAAATGGTCCTCTACCAGAGTAAGGTGAATGGGATGAAGCCGCACACAGGGGCAAATTGTCAGTTTGAACCTCAATGTGGGCAAAGTTCTGCTGATTTATTTCTCCATTACGCCTGTTTTTCTGATGTATTGAAAGGCTGACAGAGGGACAAATATGAAGTGAAAGCAGGAATTCACAGGGCTTTGATCAGACTCTGTTACCCTGTGTTTCCTGACCCTGTTACTACATCTTCAGCCAGGGTGTAGACTTTCACTGAAATGGAGAAGACCATTCATTTCCTACCACCCTTGGACATGCACTTTTTTTGCAGTGTGTGAAATGGGTATCTGCTATGTTCAAAGGCACCTTTGGGTAACTTGTGTTTTTCCCTGCCTAGATAAAAGGGCTCACACTGAGAGTGAAATGGACTTCCTGTGAGGTCACTCTTGGGCTGCTGTCACAAAGCCTAAAGAGAGAACTGTTCCGAACTCAGTCCTGTCTTATCACATCAAGCCCCATTTTGCCCCAAAAACCCATCAGAGGGACTATACAGATTTCAGCTGTGCAGCATTTAAAGAGATACTTGTTTTTGTAATATCACGGCTTACGAGTGATATATAGACCCATCATGGGAGTATTGATAAGCACATTACATTACATTACAGTCATTTAGCTGACGCTTTTGTCCAAAGCGACTTTCAGTTGATTAGGTTAACCAGGGGTCAGTACCCCCTGGGAGCAATGTGGGGTTAAGGGCCTTGCTCCAAGCCCCAACAGCAATGGTGGTCTTGCTGTGGCTGGACTGGGGCTTGAACCACCAACCTCAGGGGTAACGAGCTGGTTTGTGGTGCGCTGCACATATTACATGCTGTCAATGCTAATGATGCAGATCTGTTTGAAGGTGCTGTCACACCAAGGTCTGGCAGTGCGGCCAGAGGGGATGGTCTAGGCCTTGGTTGGGCCTGGACTACTCCCGGCTGCTGCAGTGTAAGGTCTGGCTTTAACCCTTTCTGAGTCTGACATGTGGAGACATGTCTGTCCTCTGCTTCTGTATTGCTAATGCAAAGAGCAGGAATTATGCTACCATACAGACTGTACAAACTATACAAATAAGTAATTCTTTGTGTACACCACAATAAATGGTAGCTTGGACCGTAGAAACAAACCAGCTTTCCAAACTGACAGGACACTTCCATCATAAAGGTAATGCTGACAGTGGAGGAGCAGTTTAACTATTACAAATGATCCTGAACACTGAAGTGGAAATGAAAACACAGATGTTGTGATTTTGTAGTTAATCTGTTTTGAGAAGGTGGTGCCTTTTATTAGTGGGTGGTGATGATGAGTGAGCTGGAGGCCCAGGGCCATGCTGCACGCATGAGCGCCCTTCGCTCCTCAGCACTTTCATCTCCCAGCCATTATGACCTTTTATAATCAGCCTCCATTAAAAGCTGCTCCATCTCCATCGGCTGCCACACTGACAGGCACAGGCTGCTGCAGCCGCGCAGCCCCTACTGCGCCACTGTTCCCCGCACATCACAATGCAGCCTTTGTTTCCCCGTGTTTGCATGTCTCCAGACCCTCTCATGTGGGTGACTTTCAGTTTAGCATTTTCCTTTTGTGCAAGACATTTGTTGTGATTAAGGCACAGTCGCTCTAATCGGTAACCGCTGGAGAAGGAGAAAGGGCTCCTGTCCTCTTAGCGCACACACAGACACACACACACAGTCATACATTCACAGCCACACACACGCATTTACACTCACTCAGTCTCGCACTCACACATTGTCACACTTATGCATGTGCACATACTCAAACACATAACTTGCTCACACTCATGTATACACACTCGCATGCATTCACAGAATTATTTTGCGCTTAATCTAATCTACACATTGTTCAGTAAAGCTTTGATTCACAGAGCCTAACATGCTAACCCAAGATACAGTGCTCTGGTCTTTGTAGCTGAATATTATAAACTGCTGTGAATTTGTACATTTATTATGCAACTCTGATATAAAAAGGGAGAGGAGTAAAGGCAATTATACACATGGCAATTATTTATGCTCTTGCAGTCTGTCTTCAGTCTCATTTATCATGGAATCATATGGATACACACATTAAAACACTCTGACACCCACACACAACCATTTTAAATCACTATAAAGGATCAGAAGTTAAGTCACTGGTAAGACTGTATTGATGACCCAGAACAGGAAGCAGGATCTTTCAGTAACCAGGAGAATGAGTGTGTTCAGTTTGGAACCAGCAGAGTGTATAGAAAGGGCAGAGTGAGCATGCTCAGTTAGGAATCAGGAGAATGTAAGGAAAGGGCAGAATGAGCACACTAAATTTGGAACCAGGAGAGTTTAGGGAACGGGCAGAATGAGCTCGCTCAGTTTGGAACTAGGAGAGTTTAGGGAAAGGGCAGAATGAGTGCACTTATTTTGTAACCAGAAGAATGTAGGGCAAAGGCAGAATGAGCATGCTCAGTTTGGAACCAGGAGATTGTAGGGAAAGGGCAGAGTGAGCGTGATAAGTTTGAAACAAGGGTAGTGTAGGGAACGGGCAGAATGAGCACGCTCAGTTTGGAACTAGGAGAGTTTAGGGAACGGGCAGAATGAGCGCAGTTAGTTTGAAACCAGGAAAGTGCACAGAAAGGGCAGAATGCACACACTTAGATTGGAACCAGGAGAGTGTAGGGAAAGGGACGTATGAACGCGCTCACTTTGGAACCTGGAGAATGTAGGGAAAGGAACACTCCTTTCTCCAGGCTCTCGGTTTTTTATTTTTGCTGGGTTTTTATTTTGCCATTTTTAAAAAATAGTGTACAAGTCTTTTTTTGTTGAATATACATGCCTAATAAAACAAAGTTGGGTTTAATATTACCAGGTATTTCTTTTGTGCGATATGTGCTTTTGGAATTGTTTCCTGAAAATGAGTATTGGCTAATCCGGTGAGTTGTGAAAGGTGAGCTCCTGGCAGCAGCTGATAGGGCGTGCTGTCATTCAGTCACCCACTTCCATAATCCTACAGAGGGAAATCTCACTCACTGCAGAAACACGCCAGTCAAACACCGCTCACCTAATACTACTGCCTTTCCTTATGTTCCATTAAGCATTGTTCCTGCTCTAATTGGTGTTGCTGTTTGAAAATTAAAGAATATTTGCTGTGACAAACAAATTAAGGTTTTTGCAATTTGTTGGCAGCACTTTTCCTTTGTCTCAGAGGTCATTTGAGATGTCAATAATGCTTACAGGTGAGTAATGCTGAGGGAATTACCATTTTATACTGTCAGCAAACCACTGTGCAAGGCTGGAAACATCAGAAAAACTAATTGACTCAACCTGCTGAGAACAATGTGTGTAAAAAATGTTAACCCCTGTTAAAACTTCTGTAGTGCTTCACTTTGTTTATTCAGATGAGCAGTTGTGATTACTTTATTTCTGCGGTGAGTTTTACCTTGTTGGTGCAGATTGAATGGGGCTGTCCATGCTGGTTTTATTTAGAGCAGACAGGTCCAGTGGCAATTGTGCCCTCTGCTGGAACCACTGTGTAATAACAGCCTCCCTGCTCAGGTGCTACTTCTGCTGATCTGAGATCAGTACAAGAGAGACCGGGAAAGGGGTAAAGTTTGATCCAGCTGATCTGTGATCAGTAGGAGAGGGCATAGTAAGGTTAGACTCAGCTGTCAAGTCATTGACGGCCAGGTCATTTCATTAATACCACAGCTCTTCTCTAGTTGCTAAGTTAGCATGCTTTGAATGAATGTTTTTCCAAGATGTCTCATCAAAAGGCAAAGCACGAAAGCAGAAACTTTTCCAGCTCACCCCTTGGAAACACATAGGCTTAGATAACGACCTGATGGAGTTAACATTTTCTGTGATGATCAGATATTGAAAAATGGACATGAGGAAACTACGGATAGGAATTATATTGTATTTGATAAATATTTAAACTAGATTAAAAGTAAATATTTAACTGGTTTCAATAATGCATTATTAGGTAGTTTAAACTGATGTTATGCTTACAATTGTATAAAGAGTAAACAACTTTCCACTGTTAAAAGGCTTTATGTGCAAGACTGTTCAGGTTTCAAATGAAATAATGCATTTGAAATTGACATGGTTGAACACAAAATTTCACACATAAATTTAGAGTGTTATCTGTTACTAAATGAACCGTAGCAGATCAAAAGCATCGCAAACTAAATAACATCTAACTGAAAGCAGCCTTTTCTGGGGTCCTAGTGCCATAAGGACAGATGGCACCTTTGCATGACACGTACTTGTGCATGGAATCAAGGTGCACTACTGTAGCAGGTTTGGGGTTTTGCTACCACGGCATGAATCATTTGTGAATTCTTTGACAATTTTTTTTTTTTTTTTTTTTTATAAGCCCTCAATATCTGAGCTCTTTAGTGCCTCCAGGTGGACTGATTCAGTCTCTGCTGATTAAGTAATATCCTGATTAGTGTACCAAGTCCTGTGATATTTCATCGAAATGTTTTCATTTGCATGGGCATTTATGTGTATAATATTTTTACACATGAAATAGAATATACATAACACTGATTTTTTAAACAATATTTTAAGGAACCTACAAAGTTTGGTAAACCCATAGGGGTACACCGATACTATTCATTGGTATGGGTACTCAGCTGATACAGCACTGGTATTGTCATAATTACAGTTTTAAGAGTAGGAGTACTATATGTAAGTACTGTTGTGTGTTGTCTGCATGCAGTATGAACAAACAGTAGCACTGGGCTCTTGAGTGCAGCATCACGTTGTTGAAAGAAGACTCGGACATGCATGCCACTAAGCAGAAATGCTCTTCATTGACAAGAAAAATACTGACGTTTCAGCGATTGGTGGAAGATGTGTTTCTAGCTAATTGCCTAATTGGCATAAACTTTCATAATAGCAAACATCGGCTAAGCTTTTCAGATATACACTGCATTGAGTGAGTTTATATTGAATTTATCAAGTCTTAATTTTGTTTTAGCTAGTGTAGATAATAAAGCTACTCTTTCTACGCATGCTAAAAAAGGGATAATGCATGACAAAGCCAAACGTGGTGTTCCCACCATGAACATGTCAGAAAAACATTGGCAA
Organism: Albula glossodonta; assembly: GCA_019788955.1. Classification (NCBI taxonomy): domain Eukaryota; kingdom Metazoa; phylum Chordata; class Actinopteri; order Albuliformes; family Albulidae; genus Albula; species Albula glossodonta. The sequence goes on from JAFBMS010000691.1 coordinate 15,738, forward strand.
CGTTATGGAAAATAACATCAATATCAGTTGGTAGTAGATAAAAACATTGGTTTAAAATTATTTTTTGGTCATGAAAACAAACATAGATTTTGGCATGGGAAATTAACATGCATCTTAGCTAACATACATCTTCACAGACGAACTGTATCGTTAAGTTACATCACGCAGACAAGAGAGAAGATCTCTGTCCATCTTTAGCCACAAACTGTTTAGGGCTGCTTGTGGTTCAGCAGCAACACAAAGGGTGCCATTTGTCAACCTTAATTTGTCTCATTTGATCTAAACATGAACAATGAAGTAAGCAAGAACCTTGTCACAGATGCAGCAACTATCCACCACAATTTCTTATGATCTGAGAAGCAGCAGAGCCTCAAAGTTTACTTCAGCGGTAAGGGGTAGCTATGAGTGTGTCCTACCCATGTCTGGAGCAGGTCATCTGTCCCTTAGAGGCAGCTAAACTAACTGCTAACTCATCTGTCTCTGCAGGCTTGTTGAGGAATTCATGCTGCTGGCCAACATGGCTGTCGCTCACCACATCTACCACAGATTCCCCCAGCAAGCTCTGCTGCGCCGTCACCCACCACCCCAGACCAAAATGGTGGATGATCTGGCCGAGTTCTGTGACCAGATAGGTCTGAACCTGGACTTCTCCTCCGCAGGAGCACTCCATGTAGGTGTCAAGCCCCTACATATCTCATGACCCCAAAATATATCTAACCCTAACCACTAAACCGTAAAAATATCCTTTCACCCCTAAAGCCTTAAACCCTAACTATATCCCCTAACCTCTAAACCCTAACCCCTACTTTGTCCCCTAACTCCTAAACCGTACCTGCATCCTCTGACCCCTAAACCATAACCATCCATAACTAGTATAGTAACTACCATACCTATCACCCCTGAACTTGTAAACTCTTGACTACAACCCCAGAACCCCAACCCTGGACTTCTCTCATCCCAAAATGGGTCTATTTCCAGCACTTTTTGAGTTTAAATTAATGTCAAACTCTTAATGTGTGAAAGCTTAGAGGCCCCCTCTGATCAAAACAATCATTTTTAAGAATTCCAGGCAGCATAACATCTATCAATATATTTATTTGCGAAGCCTACCGTACACACGGTGCTTCTTGACAAACTCAAGCTGGTAATGTTAGCATGTAATGTGAAATTGCTAATAGCATTGTTATATGATTGCATGAATTTGACTTCAATGTCCTAGCGCTTAGTTCATACAAGTCAGTAATTTAACATGAATAAATCACATAAATGCCAAAAAGCATGCAAGCTATCACTTGTTCAAGAAATATGAGTGTTATTCTAATGCTAAATTACTCACTATCTTCATCAGTGAAAGATTGCTAGCATTTTTACTGCCAATAATGATGGCTGATTAACTAGCCCAGAGCCGTTAGTTGTCTTCTACCTATGAGCATTTACATATGACATTTTTGTTGTAAAAAAAAAATAAATAAATATAAAATTTTGACTGATATTTATGCTGTCCTGAACAATTGAATATTCATCTCAAAAATGTTGAGATGTTAAGACTTTAGGAAATGGTGGTAAATGGTCTCAAGTTATGAGCTTCATTTATTGAAAAAATTTGAAAATTTAAAAAAATTTTGCTGCTGTTTGACATTTGAAAGTATGCTGCACTTCCTTTCCCTCTCTGAATGTGTCGCAGAGGACTCTGAATGAAACACTGGGCACTGATCAGTACTCCAGTGCCAGGAAGGAGGTCCTGACCAACATGTGCTCCAGACCAATGCAGGTAAGATCCAGGGCCCCTCCCACTCAAACCCAAGACCCACCAAACCCTTGGCCTCTGTATATGTTAACACACTATCGAGTTATACAACTGGATATTTGTCGATTCAAGGGTACCCTATTTAAGGCATAAAGACTCTTTAACCTCTGAGCTACAGGCCCAGCTCCCTAACCATTACACTACACTGTAATCTCTGAGCTACAGGCCCAGCTCGCTAACCATTATACTACACTGTAACCTCTGAGGTACAAGCCCAGCTCCCTAACCATTATACTACACTATAACCTCTGAGCTACAAGCCCAGCTCCCTAACCATTACACTACACTGTAACCTCTGAGCTACAAGCCCAGCTCCCTAACCATTACACTACACTGTAACCTCTGAGCTACAAGCCCAGCTCCCTAACCATTACACTACACTGTAACCTCTGAGCTACAAGCCCAGCTCCCTAACCATTATACTACACTATAACCTCTGAGCTACAAGCCCAGCTCCCTAACCATTACACTACACTGTAACCTCTGAGCTACAAGCCCAGCTCCTTAACCATTATACTACACTGTAACATCTGAGTTACAGGCCCAGCTCCCTAACCATTACACTACACTGTAACCTCTGAGCTACAAGCCCAGCTCCTTAACCTTTATACTACACTGTAACCTCTGAGCTACAAGCCCAGCTCCCTAACCATTATACTACACTGTAACCTCTGAGATACAGGCCCAGCTCCTTAACCATTATACTACACTGTAACCTCTGAGCTACAAGCCCAGCGCCTTAACCATTATACTACACTGTAACTTCTGAGCTACAAGCCCAGCTCCCTAACCATTATACTACACTGTAACCTCTGAGTTATAGGCCCAGCTCCCTAACCATTACACTACACTGTAACCTCTGAGCTACAAGCCCAGCTCCCTAACCATTATACTACACTGTAACCTCTGAGCTACAGGCCCAGCTCCCTAACCATTATACTACACTGTAATCTCTGAGCAACAAGCCCAGCTCCCTAACCATTACACTACACTGTAACCTCTGAGCTACAAGCCCAGCTCCCTAACCATTATATTACACTGTAACCTCTGAGATACAGGCCCAGCTCCTTAACCATTATACTACACTGTAACCTCAGTGTAATACAGAACTCAGTGGCAAGACAAAGCTAAGGATTCATATTACCCCAAATTTTGGATCTTTACATTGGCTCCCATTATGTTTTGGAATTGACTTTAAATTTTTTCCAATGACTTGTACAGCGTTGCATGTTCTGACTCCAGATAACTTGCTGAGCTCCTAACTCCAGATAGCCCTCTGAGGCCCATCAGTAGTTCCAGTGACAGAAAGATGATCATCCTTTCTCAGTTAATCTTCCTGCTTCTGTAATTTAGACCTGCTGAGTCAGTGGCCTGTTTTTAATGTGGTCAGAAGACCCACTTTAATAGATTGGCATTTGCTGTTTAACTGTGTTGCGCTTATCTCACGTTTGCTTTCTTGGGTCTGCTTTTTCTTTAATCTGATGTATTTGCATCTGAATTTACATTCAGTTACCTATTTCCACATATTTTTCTGTCTTATCAAATTTTCATTCATCACCACTTTTTAAAACATTTATGAACTGTTTCTATTGTCTGTGGAGTACTTTGTGACACGCATTAAAAGCACAATATACTTGAAGGTTTTGCTACTATATATGCCGCCCTGTTCATTTCTGCTCCCCTTTTTTCTCAGTCTTTCCTCTCCCTAACACTCTCCCATTCTGCCAACCGAACGCACTTTGTTTCAGATGGCAGTTTATTTCTGCACTGGAGTTTTAAAGGACGAGACCCTGTTCCGCCACTATGCCCTGAACGTGCCCCTATACACCCACTTCACCTCTCCAATCCGCCGCTACGCCGATGTGATAGTGCACCGCCTACTGGCCGCGTCTCTGGGTGAGAGGAGTGGAGGAGCGTGGCAGTATGATGATGATGATGATGATGATGATGATGATGATGATACCCTAGGAGCTTTACAGCAAACTGAATGTAGTGAAAAAAATGTGATTGGGTGTGTTAACTTTGTGTGTGTGTGTGTGTATGTGTGTGTGTAGGCTGTGGCTCGGGGGTGAAATTGAGTGGAGAGGAAGTGCAGAAGCAAGCGTCTCACTGTAATGACAGGAAGACGGCATCCAAGAGAGTCCAGGAGCTGAGTGCCGAGCTGTTCTTCGCTGCCTTCGTCAAGGTAACAACAAAGTCACCACACAGGGGTTTGTCACTTGAAGTAGCAGAAAAATGAACCTGACTTAAGCAACATGCTCCCAGGCCTCTGGGTGGCTCATGCAGTTGTGACATACATCGGATCACTGTGTTTTGTTTTTGTGTTCAAGAAAGAGTGGAGACAACGCTCATAATACATATGCTTAAATGGAATCTATGTATTCTGTGTTATTGATTATAATTACTCCCATTCTGATCCGCTTTATATGCCTGGGTTAAAGTCAGCATTGACATGTGTAATTGCATAACAGTAAAGCGGGGTGTGTTTCAGAATTGGTGCATGGTGAATATGTGTCCCGTTTCTGTAAATCCGGGATGCGGAATGAGAGTGGATTTTTATATATACTGCCTGGAACTGGGGGGGGGACCCAAGGGTGGAAAGCCCAGGCAAACGGTACGCCCATCCTATTAGCCAACATGCTAGAAGTTTTTTAATACCTTCTGAGAAAAAAAAAATATATACCCTTTATTGAAGGGCCTTCTACTGCAGTTGGAAGGGAAGTATTTTTAAAAATTCATCAACCAAATTGATGGTAAAAACTGTAGTAGATTACTCATTGAGGTCCACGAGAAGATGATCGTGGGTGAGCTGTATCTGTTTGGGTTGCCAGATTGCATCTGAGGATTGCCAGATTGGAATTTGTGTTGAATGGGATTTTTGCTTGTACTTTGGGGGATGTTGGGCAGTGAACAAACATATTTGTGAAGTGGAATACACTTTATTTATTTTTCTCTCTCTCTCTCTCTCTCTCTCTCTCTCTCTCTCTCTTTCTTTTTGGACTGTTTATGGGCAATTGGCCTGGGGATTGGGGAAGATGTACTAAATTAGGGGATAATACATGTTAAAAGGAATATATGTTCTCGTTTCCATTTGATATATATCACCTCTTTGAAACTCAACTGAAAATATAGTTGGTTTACTCTGCTGCTGACCCCTTTGTTTTGTGATAACTTCAGCTCCACTCGGGATGTGGTAGGGGTTGTTTATACAGTAAAGAAGCTCACTCAGCCCTCAGGCATGAGCCTGGTGGCTGCATGTTTGAGTCCCAGCCGGGCATTGCCAGCTATGGCCCGGGGGTCTCTCCAACTTTCCTCTCCTGAAGTCGACAGGAAAGGGTTTTGAGCATGAGATGAACAAGATGAGTTGAATTCATGGTGGGAAAAGCAGAGAAGACAAAATTCCAAGATAAAAAGATATTTTCAGAAATCATGTTGTAATTGCCTTGTCTCTACATAACACAACTCACTGCCCCCAAGTAACCAGTTTTAATTGATGTCTACACTGTGCTCTGTCTTGTGTGGTCTGATCAGATCCCTTTATCACCTGACCCCTTGTGCTTGTTTGTTTTAGGAGTGTGGGCCTCTGGATTCTGAGGCCATGGTGATGGGCGTCCTGGACCAGGCCTTTGATGTGCTGGTGCTGAGATACGGCATTCAGAAGCGTGTCTACTGCAGTGTGAGTCTGAGTCAGGAGTTATACTATGTGTTACAGTGTACTGAATCTACTGCAGTGAGTCAGATTCAGGAGTTATACTGGACTGAATCAACTGCAGTGTGAGTCTGATTCAGGAGTTATCGTGTTCTTCGTATGATCTGAGGAACAGGAAAATCGAATTACCACACTTCTTGAAAACTTTGAGAAAATATTAAGCCTGTAAAATCATGGAAAACATATCACACTATGTAGATCTCTTTTCAAAATCTGTACATGCGCACGCATACTGGTTGCAGAAACACTTGTCTCATCAATGGCTTTTAGTGATGGTAAGCTAAACCCAAACAAGTAATACTCATGGATTACCAAAAACCTGTTCCAGCTTCTGCAGTATTTTCTTAACTAAGAGACCTATGGTAATATACTTACATTTAGCAACAGAAATACGTTTCCAGACCCATTCTTGCTGTCCGCCTGTCGTTGGTCAATCCTCAAACAAATTGTGATGCCTGCCGTGGCAATCTGTGTATCTAGTTCAAAAACCTATTGTATACAAGAAAGCAGTACAGACATTACACATTTGTTTCTGTGCATTTAGCATGAAAAACCATTCCAGTTGCTAACTTGCTTGGCGAAATGCAACAATTTTCAAACTGAAATATTTGGGTTGGAGTTTTTAAATTTGAAGCATAGCTATTACATGACCATTGAAAAACTAATTAACTAGCTAGCCAAAATGGATAAATATGACTTCAATGACAATGACATGAAATTTGGTTAACCCTTCCAGGAATTTTTTAAATTAAGTAATTGTGTATATTTAGTATTTAATATTTAGTGAGGCAGTGGTAAGGAAATGTTGATAGGTCCTAAATGAGTTCATGAATGAAAAAGCAAAAAAAAGAAGTTCCTGTATTCTCCATAATCCAAAAAACTGAGACAGCTCCGCGAAAACATAGCTGACATTTCTCGCTCTCCTAGTCAGCTTATTCGATTTTTTTTATGAAGTATATATACAATGTAAAATGGCACTGGTCAGAAGGAAAGGCTAACATCAGCCGTAACATCAGCCGGTCTCTAACAACCACTTCCTTGTGCTGTACGGGCGTTTTCAGACTGGTTTAGTTTGCAGAGTTAGTTTGTTACCTCCTTGGCACAGTTAATTGTGGTAAATATGGGCTGGAGATTCTATTATTCTTAAACCAAAAGGAACAGCTGTCAACATGGGACAGTTTGTAAGCTCAGTTCTCATAACAGATGCCCAAACCTGAAGAGTCTGAAAATTCCCTGCCTTGGCTTTTACAGTAGCTGTATGGTTTGTCCAGTTTTAACCCATACTAATTCACGTGGGATCTCTTGCTTCCCTTGGTAACGGAGAGAAGAGGCTCATTTCAGCTGTCTGCACAGGTTACCTTAAAAAAAATGTTTTCCTTTTCCTGCAACCTGAGCAACGCATGACCCTCCAAAGAAGTGGATTAGCACTAGAGGGAGCTAACATGTCTTTGCACATCTCAGTGAGAGACATAACCACTACATCCAGTGATGGCGCTAGTGAAATGTGGGCCATGACTATGGCCAGTGCTAACCTGGTAATCGAGCTGCCCCCTGACAGGCCCATACAAAATTCAGGTCATTGTTCAATGAATTCCTGATGTTTAAGGAAAGTCCATTTAGCATTTTAATTTTGCCACAGAAATCTATATACCAATGTAAGTATCATAGCTGTATTTTGTATCAAACATGATTTATTTAATCAAATTGATAATAATTTGTATCATCATATCAAATATGTAATGCTATTTTATCAAATAGGGTCCCAAAACAATAATTCAAGAAATTTATTTTTTTCCCCAGTGTTCTTATCATGCTGTCTATGTACGTAACAGAAACAAATAGTGTATTCTTTCTGTCAAATTAAATTTAATGGCTTTGATATATAAGTGAAACATTCAATTAACAGTGTGGAGAAGTAATGTATGCAAAAGCCAGAGACCCCAGTTGTGTGTGTCTCTGCTTTACCTCCACATGTGGCCATGGACTATAAAGCTAACAGCTCAGTTCATAATAACAATTATATAATATAATAACAATAGGAACTGTCAAGTGTTACTGTGGTAATGGATCCATAATGCACCTCGTAAGTAGCAGTTATCATGTATATATGTCTTCAGAGCACTACATTAAGTACATTTTATTTTCCATAGAAAAAGGGCAATGGGTATTTGAAAGGCATGGAACGTTTGCAACTTCTTCCTTGTGACACCATGTTTCTGGTACAATGAAGGCCCTTTCAGGTAATAGGCAGGGAGCTAGCCCCCCCAGTCCTGAACTCCATCACTCAGCGTTCTACAGTCCACCCCTGAACTTCATCTCTCATCAATCTGCAGTTGCACCTTCCACCCCCAAACCCTTTGCCCTGGAGGGTATGTTATGAGCATGACACAAGTTAATCTTTACTACCCCAGAACAGCTCATTATATTAACTGTTTTATGACATGCCATGCACAAAGGATGGTATACATGTGAACCGGGATAATACAAGGAGCAAAACTGCACTTTGTAATCAATCACTGTAGATAATTACCAAGTATATCAGCAGACTTAGTGGCGATTTAACTTCTGTATGATACCAGATACACAAACTGCACAGCTAATTCACCTGTCAGCTGCCTTAGTCCAACATGTTTCATAGTCTGTTCTCTCCTAAACCCTGTGGCAGCATCATTGGTCATCTCAATCAGCTAATTACCAAAAGCAGGGCTTTGAACATTTGAAGCTTCAAGCACTTGAACGGACGGAAGAAGTGCTCAAATACTGTGACTCATGTTCTGCTGAGAAGCAGACCATGCACTAAATTAAACTAAGGAAACGTAGAGGGGAAATATTGCACACTTATTTGGGGTCAGAGCTCCTTACCCCTGTGGGAAATGCATAGATGATCAGGGTTATAGTGTTGCACTGTTGCGCTGACTGCTTAACATTTTAAAGTGTTTGTTTTTTCTCCTGACAGGCTTTGCAAGGCCTTGAAAACTTCCATTACCGCAAGGTGGGGAAGAAGTCAGAGATCACCCTCATTTGGGCAGCAGAAGATCCAGAGCAGGGCTCTATACGGCAGGTAAAGCTTGTCTCTCTGTGCACTATGAATCCAGAGCAGGGCTCTATACGGCAGGTAAAGCTCGTCTCTCTGTGCACTATGAATCCAGAGCAGGGCTCTATACGGCAGGTAAAGCTTGTCTCTCTGTGCACTATGAATCCAGAGCAGGGCTCTATACGGCAGGTAAAGCTTGTCTCTCTGTGCACTATGAATCCAGAGCAGGGCTCTATACGGCAGGTAAAGCTTGTCTCTCTGTGCACTATGAATCCAGAGCAGGGCTCTATACGGCAGGTAAAGCTTGTCTCTCTGTGCACTATGAATCCAGAGCAGGGCTCTATACGGCAGGTAAAGCTTGTCTCTCTGTGCACTATGAATCCAGAGCAGGGCTCTATACGGCAGGTAAAGCTTGTCTCTCTGTGCACTATGAATCCAGAGCAGGGCTCTATACGGCAGGTAAAGCTTGTCTCTCTGTGCACTATGAATCCAGAGCTGGGCTCTATACGGCAGGTAAAGCTCCTCTCATTGCCCTGTGAATCCAGAGCTGTGCTCTATAATTTATTATTGGCAGTCTGCCTTCCTGTTGTCCACATGTTTGTGGTAAGGTCTAGATTGTGTGTGTAGCTGGTGTATTTTCTTGCATATTTGTGCTAGTTAGCCCCCATAAACGTGCTCATTAGCAGTACCTGCGGGTGAATTAGGCTGTAGGGATGATTTGGCCATCAGAGGGACGATGCATTGATGGTTCTGCATGCTGAACATTCCACTCATGAGTGAGTCAATCTCCCATCTCTTAACCCAACAGAAGATATAAACTTATGTGCTGTAACCCTGCTGATTCAAGCACATTCTTGGATACTTGACCTCACCTGACATTTATTGCAGCCCACCTAATGCAGCAGACATCCTTAATATGAAGTCGCCAGTGGGAACTGGGTCAAAAGATGGTCACAGTATATATAAATATATTGCTTCGTGTGAGTGTAGTGTGCGTGTTTATATGCATATTGTTTGTTTGTGTGTATGCCACCTTGCAGTAACACACAGCTGTTTCTCCACAGGAGATCTCCGTCTTCACCCTGGTTGAGGTGCAGCTGAAAGCAGATGAAGCTCCCATGAAGTACAGCGCCCTACTGAAACGCCCCACTGAGCCTGCATCATGAAGCTGCTACACGACACACACACACACACTCACTCACTCACTATACGTACACTATACCTCATACATTACTGAACATCATACACACACAACTCGTATCACCAATATGCACGTATACAACATACACACAATATAGGATACATACATGCATATAACACAACAGAACCATTGGTCAAAATATTTTTTCAGCGGCTCAAATAAAATAGACGAATTCTTTTTTAATTATTCATAAGACAGTTTGCCTTTTAATTTGACTGCTGTTAGAAAACTGCAAATAGCTAAAGTTGCACTGTCTCTTTCCTGTAATTGTTGAATGTGGCTGTTTTTTTGTTGTGAAAGGGCCAAATCAGTGCAATGAAATCACATTTTTAATTTTATCGGAGACCTGCTGCGGTCATTTTTAAATAATAGTCTGTATAAGCCCAGCTTTTTGAGCTGAGGAATTTGTTTTCAAGATTTCAGAATTCAAGCTTTAATATTTTTCAGAGCCATTTGTATTTGAATTTATGTAGAATGTTGTTAAATAGACATTTTAACATGGTAATATAGTTATATTGTTTAGTTTCTTGTAGATAATAATAGAGCTAAGAAAAGTGTGGCTTCAGACATGAACATCATTGGATTCTGCGGTGTTTTCTTCCAAAACAATACAGCTGTTATCTAACTAACAAGACAACTCATTGGTTGATGGGTTTTTTTTTTTTTGTTTTTTTTACAGTGCCATATATGTGTTGAGTGGTATATAAATGTGTATGGGGCACAGAACTAATGTTTTTACTGTTTGTGTTGCTAAGAGGGATTTTCTGCCTTCATTTAAAGCTATTTGTGGGCCTTGGGATGGAGGCATGTAGAGCAAAGGTACTCGGTCATGGTGCAGAGGTGTGACCTACGGGTGGGAGTCCCAGCTGCACCAGCAACCCGCTACAGCCAGAGAGACACAGTGACAGGGCTACAGTTTGTTCTGTCTTACCAGGAAAAAGAGGAACATCAGATTTAAATCGTCAACTTCATCTCTGGTGTGAAAAATAGTGAACGCTTGTCACCACGTGAATCAAAGTAGCTGTATGGGGTTGCTTCCACTAGACGGGTCTCGAGGGGTTTTGCAGTGGGTGTGGTTAATATTGGGTATTAATGATGCTTTCAGTGCAGTGGTCCTCCTCCATCCTAAACACTGACCTAGAGGAAGGCATCTGCTCAGTTGCTGCTCCCTGCTCACTGCTGTTTCCCTGCATATTCATTAGTACTTGAAGACCTTTTTTGTTCAGTTTTGAGATTGTTCTGTACAGATATCTGTACTAATGAGTAACTCGTATGTGTGTGAGGCCTTGATGTATTTAATATGCTGTTAATGCTACATTTTTGAATTCTTAGTATATGTTGTACCTATTTTATTTTCTTTTGCTTAATTTTATGTGATTGTTTGTGTCGCATGTAGACAGCATTTGGGTATTCAGGGTAGTCCAGTACCTTCTCTAATCTAACAAATAGATACTTCAAATTAAATGCAGCTTAGTGGCAAGAGGTACCTCAGCTTTCCCACCCATTCAAAAGTGTCTCTGAAGTGTGGACAGTAGCCAAGTCGTATAGCTGCAGATTCCTGTCGCTTATTGGACACTAAAATGTTGTATCAACTCCAGCCCCACTCCCCACAGCCTAGCCTCACCATGGAAACAAGGCTTCACACTGGCTTTAAAAATCCATTCCACTGTCCTAGAATGTATGGTTTGTTTTAGAAAATGTAGAATTATAATATGTGGTAAATGAAAGGCAACAGTGCAAACATGTAAAGTCTTTCAGGTAAATGGCTGAGCAGTTCATTCTCTTGAGTGGGATATTGAATGTACTATACTTTAAAGTGCATAAACTGCTGGCCACAGTAAACTCAGCGGATAGGTCGCTCTGTGTAGGAAAGTAAAGCAGTGGAAATGATCTTCTACACTAAAGGGGCCCTCTCCCCCATGAACCTAGTCTGTGAGTCCTGTCTGTATGGGAAGTATCAGCAGATCATAGCATATCCGTGGGTTCCCAGTTTCCACAACATGTCATTTACATGGTCTAGAATCAGAAGTAATTTGACTGTCTTTGACTGTTTTACAGTCGTACTTGATGTATTTGTTGCTGTGCCTTGAGATTTTCCTAATTGGACAAGTCATCTGGAGTTTTTTTTTTCCCCAGTCTGAAGTTCCCCAGTTGGCCATGTACTCATTTTAATCTTGCAGGTATAGTATGTTTTGACAACAGTACTGTTCAAAATGTCACTTTTCTTAACCGAACTACCCCATTTGCAAGAAAGCACCTGAAACAGGTCTTACGGTCGCACTAAAAGGGACCCAGATAGCATAGGAATACCCCCCCCCCATTAGAAATGTGTTAACACTGACTTTTGTTTTCTGTCCTTGGTTACTGTGGTGCTGAGTGTTTCTACCATTCATTCCACACAGTACAGCTTCTCATAGCCCTTCCTGCTTATGCTGTCCCAGGGGGAAGTAAGAAACTCCTCTCCATGTAAAAATAATTTATGAATCCTTACCACACTTTTGACCAGAGCAGAGATAAGGGCTGTGAGGGGATGTGTTTTGAACTTTGTAACCAGTATTAACTGTTGTCAAACGTAACAATAATGTAACATGTTTCTCTGAAATTGTACTGCTCAACCTGCCAATAAAATAACCACTCCACTAAATGATGGTGACTCTGTCTTTTCTGGAGTTACTCATTCACACATGAGTCACACTAACTGCAGCTGCCTTTTCTGGACTCAGCATTGCTGGGCAAACACGCATCCAGCATTAAGTTTACCTTACAAATGAATCAGCCTTTTCAACATTGCCTATGCACAGATGTTTCACTGTATTTGGCTGTGTGGGCCCATATGTGAAGGGGATGAATGTGTGTCATGCACATATGCACATATTTAGGGAGGTGACTAGAGTTTTCAGTTCAGAGTGAGTGCCCATTCTCTTCCCGCTGGACTGCAGTCTGTGATCGTCCCCACCCCCCAAATACTGAATGTATCTTGGACCTCCATGTCACCACAGATCAACTGCGAAATGGTGAGAAGGTAGGCCTAAATATTACATGCGCACCATTCATGTGTCCATCACCAATTGGCTGAAATTGCCAATAGTTAGCTGGACTGGAAAGTCATGAACTTTGGCAAACGTCAGCTTTGTTTCCTAATAGCTACACGGATTATTAGCTGGCAACATCAAGATTTTTTTGAGAAAGCATTCAAAGACCGTTGTAAAGGAAAACTTTAGACTCATGGTAATCATGTATAACTGGAATTTCCCCTTGTTCATAGTCTAGCTAGCATCCATTAAATTGGTTATTTATAGATGGCTGACTAGCTAATGAGAAAAAAGTAAAATATCAAGGTTACATTTTTTTAATTGCAAGATGTTCTTTTGTTTGAATATTGAATTTTGGACACATTGCAGAATGAAAGCAGACCTATGGTTATATCTAGTCGTTTTACAAAGTATTTATTGTTTTATATACATGGAAATATATATGGAAACACTATGTGAAATAGGAATTTAACTTTGATGTATAGCATAAATTACAAAGCTACACGTGTTATGTTGAATACCAATTAGCTATTAGCTTTTCATATTATAAAAGTGGTCTGAAAATGTGTAACTTTATATGCAAGTTCCCAAAGCAATATGAAGCAAAGACGAAGCATTTTGGCCGGGGTATGTTCCTACTCACTTTAAAACTGCAGTGGTCCAACCACTCCATACAAAGCTGCTCCACTTTAGCTTTCAATAATTACACACCCATCGTAAAGATTCCAAGATTTTGGAAAATGTAGTCTGTAATTAACTTCCATCTGCAATGAAAATAATTTTTTTTGCTAATTCCAGTCTAGTTTCAGAGCTCATCATAGTTCAAAGAACGTTAAGGGTAGTTAATGATCCACTTCATAATGCTGACTGTGGTGTCAGATCTGTGCTTTTCCTGTTAGGCCTAAACACTGCATTTGATACCACTGATCATTCGATTATAACTTCGATTTGCATCTCTAAGACTGTCAAACAGGTTTTCATCTCATTTGTGTGACAGTAAATTCTCAATAAAGATTTGTGTCATCACCAGCATGATAAATTGTCAATTTCATAGAACTGTTTGATGTTCAGTGCTCAATGTCTGAGCTTCCTCCAGCTGCTAAAGTTGGTTTTGATTCTTTGTTCAGTGCATGTCTATGATCAAATGTCATGTGGAGCTGAGCAGAGGGGCTAATGAGGTAGATTTCACATAATTGTGTATTTTTATTTGATGTTGTTGGTAAAGGAAACATTAATTATTAACATGTAAGAAATACTTCTATGAAATAAGTTGTTTCTCTGGCACATTTTGCATAGTAATAAAGTCCAATCAGACACATGTAACAGGGAATTGTTTTCACTTTTCCTCAGTATACATACACTTACATGTATACTGTTTACCTTGGGGGGAATTTGATGGCTATAGCCATATTTTCAATGTAAAAATGGGGGTGCTCCATGGGCCAGTCTCCTCATAAAGCTATCAAGCTACAAGCTAACCCCTAATGCTGCTTTATGCTGCTCTTACAAATGTATCCTCTGTGTTGTGTTGTTACTGGATGGCGTGTGTTGTGGTGAAGAAACACAAACAGTCTCCGATGTGGAAAGCTGGCATTTATTGGTCACACAAGCACTCCGGGACCCTGAGAAATACGAGCCCGAGCTATAAATCAACATGTAATAAAGAAACATTCAAAGAAACACAAGCTGTTGCTGAGAAACATATCAGGAGATGGCTAGTACATTGGCTGACTAGAAGGGAACTCTCGACCGATATGACAATACATTTAATTATTTATTTACGAATTACAGAACCAAATTATCATTAGTACATTACACAATGAAGCCAGAAAACCATTTTGAAAATAATTATGTAAAACATAAATTAAAAATTGCTGTCAGAATACCACAGCATTTGGGTGCTCATTAATATTCAACACTCACCTGAGGGATACAAGCCTGGACTAGCCTGATCCCTTAAGAGGCGGGACCTCTACCCTGGCCCACAGAAAATACTAAATATTGTAAAAATCAGAAACAAAATAAAAATGTGATTACATCGTGGAAACAGCAATGTTAAAACCAATACAAAGTACATAAATCTCAGGTAGAAGTACAGAGGGAGCAGATGCAATGTCATTTTTTTCCAAAACATTCGAATGAATCCTGGGTAATATCGGATTCATTCAAATTATTTCAAACTTTTGCTTATGTTTGCATTGCCCCCTCTGTAGTCTATTTTATAAACTGTGGTCATTATTAACACCATTAATAATATAACCTTTATACAACCTTAATAAACTTAAATTTATACAGCCTTATATAAAACCTTATAAAAAAGAATAATTGTGATATTTTGAGTGGTTTTAGTTTAGATGGCACAGGGACTCCCATATTACATGAGGCACCAAAGGGAGCAAGACTTATTCGTCCTCCCCTGACCCTGTGTGGCTAGTGTGATGCAGCTGGCCCTCACACACATCCATGTTGCCTACCTGGGAGTCCAGGAGATGTTGGAGTGGGTACAAGATCAGTTTCACTGGCCTGGAATGAAGTGGCACAAGGGCACCAGGACAATGCAAGTAAAAGCAGCATGTTTAAAAAAAAAAACAAAAAACAATGAAGTATCAGCGACATTGATACCCCCCCCCCCCCCCCGACTGGCTTTCTTCCATCCACCTTCAAACCACTCCATCCTCCCTCTCCCCGGGCGAGCAGGTAAGCTACTCCCCACACAGCAAAGGAAAACCCAAATCTGCAAAACGCACTCCAACAAAAACCCAACACCACAGACACCCAGTGTACGGCTCTGCTCCGCTCTCCACTCAGGGGGAGTTCAGCCAACCAGGGAGGACACTCCACGCTCCACTACACACACATTCTCACACACAGAACAAGAACAAAAATACAAATACAATGACTGATATAAGAATTACAGTAATGGGTTGAGTAATGGAAAACTTTCTTGGAAACAGAATTTTGAAAAAATATCCCATTCTTCGATTTACGTTTGATAATTGAATGACTTATTCTCAACTAGAACAATGTGTTTGTATGAGGCCACTGACAGTGGAATTATAAAAAGGAGTATTATGCTACAAGTAAATACAGTGATTTATTATGATATTCTGTTTAAATCATAAAGGCAAAACATTTTTGTGTCTCTGAACACAAAGATACAATGAGGACCTAGCAAAAATGCAAGAATATGTTTTTAGGTTAAGTATGTGACATATGGGAGGATGCTCCTGAGACTTTGTATCAGTTTTGTTTCTAAGTAGTAATGCTTTCTCCATATTTTTGTGGTGGTTATAATTTTTGTAAATGAATGTCTGTTCTTATCAATACTGTTATACACTCTCCTCCGTGTCAGTTTTTATTAATATTGTAATATGCTATCCTCTGTGTCTGTTTTAACTAATACTGTAATGTGGTATCCTCTGTACACTAAAAGGTATGATACTGGTATATGATTCATACTTGATACTGATTCATATTTTTAAAGCAACAGCTTTAGCAATATTCTTCAAATAAGCAAATTAATGAAAACAAGTTGATCTGTGTTCACTTCAGAGTCTTGGAATGCCCTTTATCAAAGTGACTTGGTGAAGGGTACAAATTACTGTCATGTTACTGGGTTTACTATATTCAGCAAAAATGAAATGTAAAAATGTTCCTTTTTCCATAATTTGTATTGCTCTCATATTTGCATCCTTCAGATATAACAGAGCAATAAAATGTTGTTAAAAATCCAGTTTTAAGGTTTATACTGTTTGCCCTTTGATCTGCTACTGACTTATAAAAAAAGCGGCCCCAAGCTGCCTCTTCCTCAAAGCAAATATAATTACATTTGAAAATAGTTCAAAACTATGGCTCTGCAACATGCGACCCTTGTTACTGGATTATTGCTTTGTCTCCGAGCCAGCTGGTCCTCCGCTATCAGTCCTGGTGGGTATCAGATACTTCTGCTTTATCTGCTATCATCTGTCTATAGCTAACGTGTATAAAATGTGCATGACCCTCACAATATCAGCCTGAATATACAGTGTAAGATGTGTATACATATTCAAAAACACAATAGTGCAAAAGTCTTTCTTCAAGGGATATCAAATGTTTTCAAGTAATATTTTGTATGAATTTGGTTACTTGAATGAGATGTATTTTTAATTTAACAAGGTTTTTATTTTCTTGCTCATCCAGTATACCGAGGGTGTATTCGTTTTCATTACATCACAAGGATATTTTTCATTTTCTTAAAAACAGACGTTCTTTAAAGTTGATAACACTAATAAAATTAACATGTTAAAGTGACAGAAAATGCAACAAAGGGAGATAGTATTACCGATAACCATTGCCAATGGATTGGTCACATAAGAAGTTAAACATGTTAATCGTGTTTATCTGGAATTTCAACTTTTTATGGTCTAGCTAACATTAATTTTAATCCATTTTAATTATTAAGCAGGTGGCTTAAAAAGACATAAATATCAAGGGCAAATGGGTTCATTGCAATGAAAACTGTCCTATATGGTTATATCAATCAGTCCTTTTTACGAAAGATTAATTATGTAATGTACAAAGGCACACAAAATAACCACAATGTGAAAAAGGAATTTATCTTTGAAATCACGAATTACAAAGACAGTTACTCAAACAAGTCAAATAAGTCGAATTCCAATCACTTCAATGTGTCATGTAATGTATAAAAAAAACAGACTTACAAATATATACAGTACCAGTCAAAAGCTTGGACAAACCAGACTAAATGTATGCTTTTCATTATGTTGGACAGTGTGATTTAAAGGTTTATACATAAACCTTTAAATGAAATTTGTTTCTTTGGACAAATATAATGAATTTGGTGTCTACATATGAATTTTTTTCCAAAAGTTTTGATGAAAAAACTCACCTCCAGGCTGTTTAAGAGCAATTTGACGAAGTAAGAAATTGTTGGAGTGCATCAAATAACTTCTTGGCCTCTTGGTTCTTGGTACTTGTGAGTATGGTGGTAAAATTTTTCAAGGCAAGTTCTAAACCTGACTCTTTGTGTTTGACTATAAATTCATGAATTGTGAATGCTACAGAACTCCAGAACACCCCCAAGCACACTGCTACTTAAACTGAAGGATAGCTTCAGAAACACAATTTTCTTCTGAATTCTACATTTATGAACCTCCATGGGAAATTTGAGAGCACAGACAGCAAAGTAGATTTCCACGCACACCATCTCTCAAAGAGTTGGAGGCTCACAAATCTGTGTATGATGAAACCGTGGAAATTATCACAGTTCTACCATCTTTCAGTTTTATGTTCCTTGGAAGCAATTGGCATACCTTCAGTGTCCACCTTTTTACGCTATGAAATTTACTGCAATTTTGATTACTCCAAAACAAACATAAAGCCATGAATTTCTCAGAATGTAACCAATGTGCTCTCTATATAATTTTAAACTTTTCTCCATTTTTTCCACCCCAAACTCAGTCAATGGTTTAGTCCACCACCACAGACTGCTCCTGCCCACTCAGGAGAAGGATGCTGTAACTCAACACTCCACTGAGTCACGTGACATCAGCCCTCACCTCTTTCCACATTGGAGACACACCTCCACTCACAGACTATCTCATCAGAGGATGACAAAGTTTGCTATATTACTTTGTAAACTTACAAAAATAAATGGCCACTGAAGAGCAGACTTAGCCAGCGTACCCCTATCATTCCTTGGTGAGGCTGAGTGGTCACTGCTCACTGAATGTGGGCCTCTGGCCATAGACAGTAATGACTCAAACCCCCAGGGGTGGGCTGGCTGGTTCACCAAAATCAAGAAATACCTGCTCTCTATCTCCATTTTGATATCAAAGTTCACCTGTATCCTTGGCTTATTCATCAGTAGCAGGACTTTCAAATGTATGAACAATAATTATATAAATAAAAATTATTTCTTGTGCTGGTTGGAGGTGCATATTTGCAAATTGGATGGATGGTTTACTGACAGTAAGCAGGGATTTTTTTTTGTCAAGCCAAGATTTAGTCTATACTCAAATATGATCTGTATAATGCAAGGTATTTGCATAAATCCTTCCCATGATGCAATACTGGAAAGGCAAAAGGCAACACCGCTACACTGGATGACCAAGAAAATAAAAACCTTGTTAAGGCAAAAATGTTTGAGATTGATTGTGTGGCTACTGATATTCCTAGTCCGGTTTTCTCTGCAGAGGAGGAAGACCCACGCTTCTGGAATGTGAAGGGAAAGGAAGCTCTGAGGAAAGCCCTTACCCTGCAGCCAAACCCCCACCGTGCCAAAAACCTCATCCTCTTCCTTGGAGATGGTGAGAGGGAAAGGGGAGGGATCACAGACTGTTAGAACATTGTGAACAGTATTTACAATACAAAAATACCAGGAAAATCCAGCATTAATGCCAGTAAAAGAAGCTGACAAGGGACAAATATCAAAACTGAAAACAACAGAGGGAGAAAAAGGGTATCCATTATTATCCACTTAACCCTGCCAGCCTCTGCACCTTAGATAGACACAGGAAAAAGAACAACCACCACAAATTCAAAAAGAATCAACAACATCACAAGATAAAACTCTCAGATAGCTCTCACAATGTCAATTAAAAGTGAAAATCATCACCATCATCACTGACCTGGCACACAGCCCCCATCATGCCCTGTATTAAACAGTCTGCTGTCATTTAAATTATAACACAGAATATAACATTCAATTTTTAACTATTCCGCAAACACCCCCTTAATCATGCTGACTGGAATTCTTATTTTCCTGTGTCTTCCAAAATAGCTGGTTTAGGTAAAGCCAACAGACAATTCAGGATTTAGTCAAACACGGGATAGCGGGATAGCAGTCTAACTTCATGTTGCTGTGTGATTATGCAGCCTGCTGCTCATCACTTTTCACAGATACAGTTCATCAGCTACCACTGTCACTGTTTACAAAGGGAACATGAACTAAAATGGCTGATTGAGAATTAGTGTTTTCTAAACCACACGGAGGCTGTGATTTTTTAACATGCAATCAATATGACAAAATATTGATTAATGCTCCAGTGAGCATCAGAAGTGTAATACAGACAGAACTCAAGAAAAGAAAGATAATATAGCAGCTAGTTATATTAGCTAGATGGATTGCTCACATGAAACATTTTATGAAATGCTTTACAAAAATATGAATTTTAGCTTTAATTTATTTGTACACACAGGTAACATCAATGGAGATAACATATGGAGGTATAAATTCATTGCCCTTTAAATGTTGTTGTTATTACTGTGTGCCGCTACTCGAAAGCACATATGATAATATGTGTATTATAAATGAAATGTAAAAGCAAAAAAATCAATGAATTAATTATTTACTAACGAAATGGCTTGTGTACAGGAATGGGCATTGCCACAGTGACAGCAGCTCGTATCCTCAAAGGGCAAATGGCTGGGAAGTCAGGAGAGGAGACTTCCTTAAACATGGACAAATTTCCCCACTTGGCTCTGTCAAAGGTCAGAGTGCCACCCCACTGCTCATCTATACCAATCAGACAGCACCCACTACCACCAATGAGAAAATACACCAATGAGAAAACACATTACAACTACTGCTCAGTTACTCTAATCAGAAAGCACCACCCTCCTATTCAATAAGACCGATCAGAAAAAATACACTAAAACTCAATTATGCATTACACCAATCAGAAAGCACCATTCCTACCATCTACCACTCAATTACACTAATCAGAAAGCATCACCCAACAACTCAATTAAATGAATCATGAAGCACCGCCAAACCACTTGATTATACCAATCAGAAAGCATGATGCTACAATTTACACCAATCAGAAAGCACCATACTACCACCAACTACTCAATTATACCAACCTGAAAGCACCTAAAGCAACTAAATAGTGTATTATAATGACATACATTTAGTGAAATATCAATAAAACAACATTTAAAGACAATGAAAGCTATTTATGATAACGTGTGTTGAAATATTTGGCCCTAAGGAGTTGTGTGTGGTTTCCTCCTAGACGTACAATGTGGATCAGCAGATGCCGGATAGTGCGGGCACCGCTACTGCGTACCTGTGTGGCGTTAAGGCTAACTACGGCACCCTGGGCCTGAGCGCGGCCGCCCGCCGCTACCAGTGCAACACCACCAAGGGCAACGAGGTGTACTCTGTGCTGCACAGAGCCAGGGCTGCAGGTACAGCTTACCTGTGTTACAAAGAGCTAGGGCTGCTGGTAGAGTTCACCTGTGCTACAAACAGCAGAGCTGCAGGTAGAGCGCACCCGTGATACAAAGAGCTCGGGCTGCTGGTAGAGTTCACCTGTGCTACAAAGAGCAGAGCTACAGGTACAGCTCAACTGTGTTACAAAGAGCTAGGGCTGCTGGTAGAGTTCACCTGTGCTACAAAGAGCAGAAATACAGGTACAGCTCACCTGTGTTACAAAGAGCTAGGGCTGCTGGTAGAGCTCAACTGTGCTAAAAAGAGCAGAACTACAGGTACAGCTCACCTGTGTTATAAAGAGCTAGGGCTGCTGGTAGAGTTCACCTGTGCTACAAAGAGCAGAACTACAGGTACAGCTCACCTGTGTTATAAAGAGCCAGGGCTGCTGGTAGAGCTCACCTGTGCTACAAAGAGCAGAGCTGCAGGTACAGCTCACCTGTGTTACAAAGAGCTAGGGCTGCTGGTAGAGCTCACCTGTGTTACACAGAGCCTGAACTATATAGATGTCAGCACACTGTCGATATATGTACGAGCTTGCATGTTTGTATGTATACCAAGTGTCTGTGTGTATGTAGTGTTTTTGTGTTTGTGATATTGTGTGTGTTTATTTACATGTGTATTTGAGTTTGTGTATAATGTGGGTGTGTGTGTGCATGATGCTCACGTGCATATGGTGTGAGAGTGTGTGTGTGTTTATGATGTATGTGAGCTCTGTGTTTCAGGGAAATCGGTGGGCATCGTCAGCACGGCACGTGTGCAGCATGCCTCGCCAGGGGCTGCATACTCCCACACAGCCAGCCGGGGGTGGTACAGCGATGCTGAGCTGTCCTCTGATGCAGTGCATTATGGGTGCCGAGACATCGCCTACCAGCTGGTCCACAACACTGACATTCATGTAAGACCAAACTCTGCCAGTACAGTATCCTACCATGATACTAAAACAGGGCTCACGGGCTCTGTGGTTTTAAAATCCACAATCCAACTGTACTTCATATACTTCATCTTCCAGACATTCAAACAACCAGAAAAGAAGAAAAAGACAGCAGTGCTATGTCAGATAGCCATCGCTCAATGCAATAACACTTACTGAAGTAACAGTATTATTGTCCCACACGGGAAAACATATTCCAGTACAAACACATTGGTGATACAATAAATACAGAACAATACAATAACAATACAGAAAAATGTAAACATTTAATTGCATGAAGAATAAAAGACAGTTATTTCTGGAGTAGGCAGGGAGCCAAAACCTACAGCCAGAAGGTGAAGGGGTCAAGCTTTGTGAGGAGAGGATGCCGTGTGTGTATCCATTGTGTTTCCCCTGGATGTGTGAGGATGTGTGTATCCATTGTGTTTCCCCAGGATGTGTGAGGATGTGTGTATCCATTGTGTTTCCCCTGGATGTGTGAGGATGTGTGTATCCATTGTGTTTCCCCTGGATGTGTGAGGATGTGTGTATCCATTGTGTTTCTCCTGGATGTGTGAGGATGTGTGTATCCATTGTGTTTCCCCTGGATGTGTGAGGATGTGTGTATCCATTGTGTTTCCCCTGGATGTGTGAGGATGTGTGTATCCATTGTGTTTCCCCTGGATGTGTGAGGATGTGTGTATCCATTGTGTTTCCCCTGGATGTGTGAGGATGTGTGTATCCATTGTGTTTCTCCTGGGTTTGTGAGGATGTGTGTATCCATTGTGTTTCCCCTGGATGTGTGAGGATTTGTGAGACTGCATATCTGACTCAAGCTATTTGTTTGCTCAGGTGATCCTGGGAGGTGGGAGAAAGTACATGTTCCCCAATGAGACTGAGGATCCAGAATACTCCGCCTCCAGAGGAACACGATTGGACAAAACCAACCTGATTGATGAATGGCTGAAGGGCAAGCAGGTGCACATGAAATTCCACGTGCATACATGATCAAACCAGGTTTCTTTGGTTAAACGTCTTTCTGTTCTGTGCTCCCCCCCACAACATTTGACCAAAACCACTGCAAACTGACAAGGTCATTTTCTTTACATAAGAAAGCTTGTGTCTAGCTTGAGGCTAAATATGTTTGTCATTTTACATTGTTTTTGGTCATTTACAATTAAAGAACAAAAGGACTGAATCTAATGGGTGAAATTTCAGCCCATGCTGGCCAGTCAGTCGATTCTTTTATCACAGACTCTGCAGAAATGTCTGCAGCTCATACATTGTATCTGCTAGTAACTACAATATTTTTTCATTTTGTATTAGAGAGCAAAGTTTGTGTGGAACAAGGCAGACTTTGATCGTGTGGATGTGGAAAAAACAGACTACCTGATGGGTAAGATTCTGAACCTTAAGGACCCTTTGCCAGAGCTCATAGCCCATCCTTACAAATGACAAGAGATCTGTACATATTTACAGGTGCAAAGGTGAACATTATTAGAATTATTGACAGTGGATCCAAAACACACACACAAATAATCACAAAAGGAAATAAATTCAAACTGTCTCTAAAGTCCTTCTCTCTCTCCCTCTCTCTCTCCCCCTGCCCCCTCCCTCTCCCCCTCCCTCTCTCTCTCCCTGCCCCCTCTCCCTCCCCCTCCTCTCTCCCCCTGCCCCCTCCCTCTCCCCCTACCTTTTCCCCTTCCTCTCTCTCTCACCCACCCCTCTCCCTCTCCCCCTCCCTCTCCCCCTTCCTCTCTCTCTCCCCCTGCTCCCATCCCTCCCCAGGGTTGTTTGAGCCATCTGACCTGAGGTTTGAGCTGGATCGTGACACCACCACTGACCCCTCCCTCACAGAGATGGTGGAGAAGGCCATCCAGATCCTGAGGAAGAACCCCAAAGGGTTTTATCTTTTTGTAGAGGGTAAGTTTTACACAGCCTGTGTGTCTCTGCTGGAGGGAAGGACACTGTGGGCCTGGGAGCCCTGCAAGGATCAGCAGCTATGGCCAGAGGTCCACATGGGGAGGAAACAATTGGCCCAGCCTCACCAGGGAATGATGGGGTTAAACTGGTTCAGTTTGTTAAGCCTAAAAACAAAAAGGAAAAGAGACAGTGTGAGATAAAGGCTGTGTTTGTGTCTGTGCAGGGGGCAGAATAGACCATGGGCACCATGCTGGCAAGGCCAAGCTGGCACTCACTGAGGCGGTGCAGTTTGATCAGTCAATTGGACGGGCGGCCGAGCTCACCAGCCAATTGGACACTTTGTCAGTGGTGACTGCTGACCACTCCCATGTCTTCAGCTTCGGGGGGTACTCAGTCAGGGGCAACCCCGTACTTGGTAGGAAAGCTCCCTTCAGTTAATTGCAGGCAGCAGGGCCTCAGATCTGCTCACTATGCTAACACCCAGCTCACTATTGTAAGACACTGCTCACTATGCTAACACCCAGCTCACTATTGTAAGACACTGCTCACTATGCTAACACCCAGCTCAATATTCTAAGACACTGCTCACTATGCTAACACCCAGCTCACTATTCTAAGACACTGCTCACCATGCTAACACCCAGCTCACTATTCTAAGACACTGCTCATTATGCTAACACCCAGCTCACTATTCTAAGACACTGCTCACTATGCTAACACCCAGCTCACTATTCTAAGACACTGCTCACTATGCTAACACCTAGGTCACTATTCTAAGACACTGCTCACTATGCTAACACCCAGCTCACTATTCTAAGACACTGCTCACTGTGCTAGCACCCTGCTTCCTCTGCAGCAGGGCCTCCTATGTGCTCACTGTGCTAACAGCCTGTTTCCAGTGGCTACTATCTGCTCACTGTGCTAATGCCCTGCTTCCTCTGCCTGCTTCAGCTAACACCCTGCTTAGTGTGCTAACACTGTGCTAACACCCTACTTAATCTGCTAACTCCCTGCTTCTTCTGCAGCAGAGCTTCCTATGAGCTTACAATGCTAACGCCAGGCTTACTATGCAGCAGTGCCTCCTATCTGCTCACTGTGCTGATGCCTTTTTTTATTGTCACTTTCATTATCACTTTTACAATCTGCTCTTTATTAGAACGGCAGTGACACCAAAAATTAATTTATACATATTAAGGGAGGAGAGTTCATAGAGAGGAATTGGCAGTTCTGAAATCAAATAGTTTACATACACAAACAATGTTTTAAAGTGATTAATCTGATTAACACTTGGTGCAGTGAAGCATGTTTGTTAGTGACTGGACTTGCATCTGAGATGTTGCAGGTTTGAATCCACACATGCTGTGGCTCCCTCAAGAAAAGCTACTTGAATGCTAAAAGTTAGTTTTACAATTGAGTGAATTTGAGAATACATGGATTTACTTGGTTGTCACTCAGAGCTCTGTTTGCATACTCAGATTTGCCCTGCGCGCACTCATATTTATTTTACTCCCATTCTCACATTGTGACCCTCACAAACTTGGCTTTTTCTGATGCAAAATTACTGCAAAAATTACTGAAGCCAATGAGAATTAGCTGGAAATGCAGCTTATCTGACTGCCCATTTCATTAAACCAACCAAATAATTCCATATAATCTGATTGGTTGAGTAGGTAAGAAGCATAGAAGTAGTTTAGAAAAAGAGGAGAAATAGCATTGGTTATCTGGACGAGTGGCAAGGGGAATTCTGCGCTCAGATTCATCTCTTGTGTGCTTCACTTTTGACATTAAAGTAACATCACAGTATTACTTCAGTAAAATTTCTGGTGAGTATGAAGAAGGTAAGCTGTATGAGTTGCAAAAGAGTGTGCATGTATGTCGGAGGCTCTGAGTCACTGTGATGTCTGTATTTCTCTCAGGACTCTCCCGGGAAATGGGCCAGGATGGAAAACCCTTCACAAATGCATTATATGGAAATGGACCAGGGTACAGGATAGAGAATGGAAGCCGTCCTGATGTCAACATAACAGTCGCAGGTGAGGGCCCTGTTACTTTTTCACCTGCCTCAAGGGCTGCACAATAAAGCTGGGAAGCATGAGTGCGCTAGAGATTTTGTGGATGTGTATGTAAGTAGAGTACACACTGGTCTTTCTGATTTGAGCTTCGTTTAAATGGTAAGGCATGTCTGTCTCTGACTGGTTTCAGCTGGTAACGACTACATGCAGAACTCTGCAGTGCCCCTCTCCGCTGAGACTCATGGATCGGAAGATGTGGCCATTTTTGCCAAAGGTCCCATGGCCCACCTGTTCCACGGGGTGCAGGAGCAGAGCTACATCGCCCACGCCATGGCATACGCTGCCTGCCTGGAGCCCTACACTGACTGCCTGCTGGAGCCGTACCAAGAGCCCAGCAATGGCGCCTCCTCACAGGTCGGCCTCCAGGCTCTAATGCTGGGGCTGATGCTGTCTGCATGCACCTGTATATGGGCCTGAGACACTCTGTGTGCCGTCGAGAGTGTCTGTGTGTGTAGCTCCAACATTGTGGGCCTGTGTGTGCCTGTGTGCAGTCGAGCACGTGTGTGTGTGTGTGTGTGTGTGTGTGTGCAGCTTGTGAGTGATCGAGTGAGTGTCAGTGTGTACTACTCCTGTAGTTACCACATTTATTCACTATACGTATGGCGGGTAAAAAGATCAGTAGAGTAGATCAGTCCTCCCTTTTATTTACATCAAAGGCTATTAAAAAACAATATCAATGTCTGACAGTAATGTATGATATCATGATTCCAAAAACATACATATTTATTTCTAGCTATTTGAACTCATTAAAAAACCTGTCGCATCCTGATGTGAATGGCCTCAGTGATTGTTTTGGGAGAGTGACAGGTGATTGAAGGAGCAGTGAAGGGAAATGAAGGGAGAGGTAACAGGACGTGAGGGGGTTGATGGTTGGTGGAGTTGGTAGAGTAAAATCTTGCAAATGACAGAAATATTTAAATAATCAATTAAATCATCAAATTTTTTGATAGAAAATGAGCAGAAACCTGTGTAAACCTTTGTCAGAATGACACACAAGGCTCACAAAGGCCTCCTGTTTATCATGGTGACAAACACCAATAACAGATAAAAAAAAAAGGTTATCAAAAGCCTAGAATCAAGATTTGATTCTAGTTCTTGTATATCTATACTAAGGAAGCAAGTGAACAATCCTGAATCATCAAAAATGCATGCGAAGCAATTTACCCAAATGTCATGATGCCTGGAATTGGGGGGGGTGTGGGGGGGGGGGCTGCTGAGTATAAAACATGCTGTAATTTCTACATGGTGAAACCAAAATGAATAAAATCTGAGTCTCTAAATAAAAGCTGAGAATCTGCACTTTAATCACAGGTCAGTTCATGTATCATTAGCTCTCCATGTGGTCAGGATAACATGTTTTGTTAACTTAATTGCATAACCTAACCTCAAAATTTGAATTATATTTGAATTATTTACATGAGTGACATAAAGTGTACTAAGGTGGAACATATTCACCACTGATTGGTATGAGGATGAGTTATAAACCAATATCTGTGCATAACTGACACATTATCTTGTGTTGATCTCAGGAGTGCATTAGTTGTTGTTTTGCTTATGGGTAAAAAACGATTTAGGCCCTTGATACTTTACATCATCTGAAATCTTATCTCATGTGTATGTGATTTAACACTCATATTGGAGTACAACTTGTTGTTTTTCTCAAAGTTTAAAGTATGTTTTCGTGTTTCGACTTCAAATATGTGCAACACAAGAACGTCTATACCCAGTGCAATTTGTGAAAGCCAAAAATAAAGTTGCTGTCATCTGCAAAGACCTCAAATTCAAATCTGAAGAAACATTTAGAGAGAAGTTTCCTTCTCAGTTAGCCTAGCATAGCTAACATCAACCAGCTAATGTTAGCTAGCTAATGTTGCAAAAAAATGGGATATGGGTTTAGCTTAGGTATAGAATTTAGTTTCAGCCATTTTCACCGCAGTGCTCATCAGCTCATTTGCATCTTCCACAGTAGTATGGCTGATATTGGTAGCAATGGCTTAGCTTATTTGCTAAGGTACTATACAGAGCAAATTATGGAAACTGGATCTCAAAAATATAGATCTTGCCATGCATAATGTTACCCAATACGATTGTATGGAGTTGGAGCTCTCCTGTTGCTAGCTGTAGTCTGCTGTACTGTGTGCAATTTGCAGTCATTGTCCTCTAGAAAAAGAATGTTGAAGGGGATCTTATGATCGCTCAGTTCTACTGTAGTTAGCTAACTAGCTGAACTTGACATATGCCAAGTTTATTTTATCAAATTTTTGTGGTTGCATCCATTTTTTTAGAATAAGGTGCAATATTTTCAATGTTTGAAGTGATCAAAAAGTAATCAAAAAGTATTCAGATTATATTACATTCATTTTGTAATCCAATGGATTACGTTACTAATTACAAAAATTGCCATGTAATTTGTATTCAGTAAGTGACTACATTTTAAAATAATCTGACCCAACCCTGAATATGAGCGAATATGACCCAACATTTTATGGGTACAATAGAAATTTTATAGTTTTTATGGATATAGTTTTCTACATCTAGCCTTATTCACAGGTATATAATTCCAGGACCCCCTGTGGAAAACCTGCAGATGTTCAGAACACTTATATGAAATAATGTTATTTTACTCTATACTTGATCATAACATAAAACCCCACCTATATGTACTACTAAGAACTGCTAAAACCAACGTAACCCATACTGACTACAATATTCTAGCATACGCCGTGCGCGAGAATTTCAAATGTTCTTTATTTTTTAGAATATTCTGGATTTTTAAAAAATATTTTCAAACTGCGGTTGATCGAAACAGTGGATGCCAAACCCACCGTGAACTCAATGAAAATGATGGATTTTATGCTTTAAAATAAACCTTTTTTGCAACAGCAGGTGTGACATGATAAAACAGATGAGGGTTCTTTTTACTAAAATGTGTTGAACAAATAAAAGAGGAGTCATCATGAAGCCTTGACAGGTAAGGCAATCTGGAAATATCATAAGGGACCATAAAATAATTAACATTTTTATTTTGTGAAGTCTTAATGATTGCATTCCAATCAATGTCCCTGTTAGCACCAGTTTATAATCTGTGGTTGAATGCGGACATAAAATCATACTCTATTGCCCATTGTTTTAGATGTTTTATATTTCAGTATGTTTCATAATATTAAGGATCCAAACCTGAAACTAAAATAGCCCATATTTTATGTGGTCACATGTATGATGAAACCCTGTTTAATGGAAACAAGTTAGCCCTATGAGCAGTCATTCTTTCTTTTACTCAGACATTTTTTCATCAAATTTCTCCTAACCTATTAATCAGAGAACATTTTACATTTTATACAATCAATGGAATTAAATCATTCATACAGTAACTTAATATACCAAGCAATTATTATTTTTATTATTATGTAAATAATGTTAAATATGTTGCATTATATCAGTGATTTAAACTCATTAACCCCAGCCAGGTTTTTTATTAGAATAAGAAATAATGAATTTCTGTAGGCAATATAATTATCAAATTATAAACCTTAATTGTTTTCCACCAATAGAGTTAGATCTCTGTGAAGCCAAAAATTAAACAAACTGTACTTAGATTTAATTATTCTTCTGTAATCATTCTTTCTTCCAGAGCAAGTCGGATGCAGACAGCAACGAGAGAGAAAGTGTATGGACTCAATGCATTTCTGCTAATGGAACAACTCATGCCATGACCGATTGTACTTCGTCATAGCAACGCTCAAGCGAGTTCTCGCGATTGTTTAAACAGACACAAGTTCTGTCCAGCCAATGAGAGTGAGCGCTGCGACGGTTTCTCACGCTTACAGGCAGAGCAACTGAGAAGCAGCAAGATAGCTTAGCTAGCAAAGGACAACACAGACAGGCTTTCGTTTTTATGCAGATACATAGCAGTAACGTTTTGTGGAATGGCAGCTCCACGGCCCGTTAAAGGTATTTTAAAGAACAAAAACAGCGGATCCGGATGCAAAACAGGCCCACAACTTCAGCAGGTCTCACCCGTGGAGAATCAGGACCCAGGACTCCTGGATGAGTAAGGCGTCGTCTGGAAAGGTTTAAACTGCACATCAGTTGTATTTGTGTTTTTGCTTTGCCATGGCAGTACAGTGTGGGCAGCGATATGAATAAATAATATGAAGAGACAAGTTATCCATATAGTGAAATGTAGCTTGTGTGTTTTCCATCTATCTGTGTTGTGATCACCAGCAAACTGTTATCTACTAGTTCTTCTCAGTTAACGTTGCGTAGATAGACAGGATTCTATTCCTCTGCTATACATTACGACCAAAGGTATGAAAAAATAACAATGCATTTCACTCCTGGCTATGTTTTTCCACTTGCTGGCTGTGTAAATTTCCTGAACAAGTAAATAATTTCAGGCTTGTTAGTGATGACGTTCGTCACTCAAATAATTTGAGGTAGTGTATGCTATACTAACGACCATGTTTTTTTGACAGCTACGTTAACGGGTATCTAACTATCATAGCTGCAAGTTGTGTGCTGTTAATGCTTTGAGAGTAATACGTTACATAATTTAAGCATTTAATCCACATATTAAAAATGAAGTTAAAACGATATTAATTGTGTTTTACTATTATAGTGGAGGTAGCCTGATCATGATACTTGAACTTTACTTGAGATCGTGTTGTAGAAGGGTCTACAAAAATATTTAGCTGCAAATCATGTTATATGTGATGGTGAAATTTATGTAATTTGTCCAATTACTTCTGGTACCCTAGAGCCTGGAGACTATAGATAAAAGCGGTTTCAATTCTTCAATGATTCCTCTGATATGAATGTAGACGCCGTTAAATTAAACCTAAAAGTCGGCATGTAAACATCATAGTCATTGTTTTATTTCTAATCGAATGTGCCGTGGTAAACAGCCAAAACAAGGAAATGTGTCACTGTCTAAATTCTCATGGATTGCTCTGAGCACCCATATAGTGAACCGTTTTGTACATGTTTTTGTTTTGCAGTTTACATCTGAATTTAGAAAACAATGTATGTCCGCTGGCTAACTGTCGAGACCTAAGTTAACGCATCCTATGTAAACTTGAGCAGTTACCAGTTATCAAACTTGCGCTGACAGGCAACTAAAATAAGGTAAGATTATGTTGTAAAAAGGGAATTTATTAGGAGAAATGAGAACTTAACATCCTGAGTTAAGGACTTTGTTTACCTCAACTTAAGAAAGAACCAGGCCTATATTTGAGGCAGGCTAGTATTAGAGACAGGTCATTATTTTTGATTAATCCTTTTTAGTAGTGTATTTTGTAATATTGTAGTAATGTTTAATTTCTAATTTATCCTATAAGGATTTACAGGCACAGACAGTCTCCGGGTTATGAACCTCCGACTTATGGACAACTCCTACTTGTGAACTGACTACCATAAATCCTATTATATTAAAAATGAAAGTTAAACACAATGGTTCATTATAAGGAATGCACACACTACTGACGCTTATGAAAACATTCCGTCTCCATTCGTTGAGAAAATTGCTCTGGGGAAATTAAAGTCTTCCTATATAATAATAGTAATATAATAATAAATCCACACTTCCTCAACTGAGCAGTTGTAGGCACACTTTTGGCAAAATGTTTGTATAAAGAAGGTAGACATTTTTATTATTAGTATTGTTATGCCCACATGTTAGTTAGCAGGGCATAATAATAAGAAATAACTAATGCCTCCTAGTTTTTAGGTAAAATATATATTGATAACACTCATTTAGTGGCATGGCGGCTGTGCACTGGGAATGGTGGCTGGTTTAGGAAATTGGGATGATGTCTTATTTCCTGATTGGGTGCCGGTCGGACATGGGGGAGGGCTTTTCTTTTTAAAAAGCCCAAAATGGTGGGAAACGGTGGCTGGATGTAACACCCCCAGCTCTTAGACCAGGCTGTTTTGGTTTTATTCCCTGCTTGTGACACTGCCATGCTTGATGAAAAACACCTCTAAAAACGAAACTTTTTTGAATTTCAGGGATTACAGTATTTACGTAAAGGGCTATAGAAGTTCTCATAAGGAAATGTAATACAATGCTGTGGTAAATAGGCTTGGGTGGTATTGCGTTATATCACGCAAAATGTCCTAAAGTCGTTCATTTCAGTCGTTCAGTAACTAGAAAACTAAAGACACTGTTTGATGATGATGCATGAAAATATAAACACCAAGGGTCTCTGGGTGGCTCATGGGGAAAGCCTGGGAGCCCTGAGATCGGGGATTCGAATCCTGGTCTCGCCATTGCCAGCTATGGCTGGAGGTCCACATCAGCGAGGCACATGCTGCCTATGTTCGTTGGTCGCATGATGGGCGTCTGTAGCGGCACAAACCACAAACTGAGGGTATGCTGACTACGTCATCCTCCCGACGTGACGGGCGGTGTACGATTAGTGATGCAACTGCAGTGGGAATATTCACGTGCTTCTCCTCCCAAAGCCAACAGAGCAGGTGCTGCGGTGAGGTCAACAAGTTCAGTTGAGTTCAGGTTGGGAAAATGGGGGAAAAATATAAATTAAAAAAAAAATGTGTGTATATATAATATATAAACACCATCTTTATTAAAAATGGACCCATTGCAGGTCATTCTTTTAGGTAAAAAATTGTCACTGAAATTCATTCACCAGTGACTGCATAAACTTAGCTTGTGAATGTTGCAGTTAAAACAAAGTTTAATTTAACTACCACACCAATTTAAAACAGAGATGAACAAAGACATTCTACAAATGTTATTGGCGACATGGTGACATATCACGGCTTAAGAGGCAGTAATTACTAGACAGAGAAGCTTATTCTCTGCCAACTGTCTGGATACAAAACTGTGTGGCAGATTAACAAAAACATGGACTGCATGCGAGAAGGTGAAAAGGGATGTGGTAGAGATTACTTTGTGAACCGAATCCACAGGGTGTCTTATCACATCATGACTCATCATGGGTTGTGAGACACACCCATCACTCCAGCAGTCCAAATTACCAGTGGCATGTAGACTGCTTAGGCAAGTTAAAACCCTTTGGCTAGGGGGAAACTATTTTCAGTATACATTGCTAACAATGACAAAGGGCACCCCGCCGCTTTTCTGATTGGCCTCTCTGAAGTGAAGGATACAGAAAATTATTGATGAAATGATTGGTAGAAGAACCTCCCTAGCCATTCTCTTCCTTTCCCTGTGTTTCAGGAAGAAGTCTCAGAAATGGGACGAAATGAACATCCTGGCCACATACCACCCGGCAGATAAGGACTACGGACTGATGAAGATTGATGAGCCCAGTACCCCTTATAACAGGTGCGGGAAGGGTCACCTACAGCTTGCAAAACACGCCATCATATCTATGGCAGTCTGGATCATTTACAATCAGAAACTCAATCATTTCACTTTTTGTTCATCAGGAGGCCATTTTGTAATAATTTGGGCAAATGAGAAAGTAGCTTCTCAAACAGGATTATTCGAAAGTGACTTGTGCTTCTATGGATTTAATACCTCTTTTTAATTTTATTTTTATTATGCAGTTTTTAAAGGAAGAATTGTTGTCCGGTTTTACCAAAACAATTGTAATCAAAGTAGCGAGGACGATGAAGAGGTTGTTTCAATATTGAAGATTTTATTCATTAGCTGTTGTGTGTGTTTGTGTGTGTGTGTGTGTGTGTGTGTGTGTGTGTGTGTGTGTGTGTGTGTGTGGAATGTGTTACTCATAAGTAACTCATTGCTGTTACTGACTTGGGGATCTGTTTCAGGAGAGAATTAATAACTCATGACACTGTTAATGACTCTGTTTCAGGTTGTTGGGAGGTGAGGATGAGGAAGGTCTCAGTGACTCTGACTCCAACCCAGCCCTAACTCCAGACGACCTGGCCAGAAAGTAAGTCTCCTTGGTCCAGAGAGACTAAAGTCTGCTTTCCTCTCCTTCCCCAGTTTCGATCATGATCTTAATCTGGTATTTCCAGAAAACTCAAGCTTCAAACAGATAACCTTTATGATTTGGTCTTCCTGGAAGAAATGCCATTTCTTAAGTTCTGTGTAAACTGCTTTTTTGCTGAACTTTTTTGTGGGTGGGTAGATGTTCAAGTAAACAAAAAAGAAAATAATCCCAGAAACCAGCCTTTTTTTCCCTGATGTGATACTTACTGAGGTTTAGGAACTTGGCACACCCGAGCCCTAAACACATGGAGGTACTGGTTTGTGAGGTCCATGACTGACGTGAGCACATTTTTGGATCTGCCAGTGTAACCCCTAGTTCCTAACTTGACACAACTCTGGCAGACACCACGCGGACCACAAGATCGCTGGGTTTCAGCGGTTTATTAAACATGGAAAAAACCGGAAGAAGAGTTGAATGCACAGTTGGCATATGTAAGAACATTGTGAGTGCCTTTTCCTACACGTTGAAAAGAAAGAGAGAAATGGCCACTGCCCAGGCTGAACTTTGCCTACCTCCTCACCACCTCACCACTGAAACGCCAACCAGATGGGGGTCTCGACTGAAACTGATCCAGAGGGTGATTAAACAGGAGAAGGCCATATCTCAGGCCCAAAAAAAAAAAAACCTGGCACCTGGCAGCAACATGGCAAGTGATTGATGTTTTGGAATCAGTGAGGAAGACCCTCAGCCCCCTGACTGAGTTCACAGATGCACTGTCCGAGGAAGAACATGTCGGTATCATACCTCAAACCTGTGCTCCAGATTATCAATAACACTGTTCTGACTCTAGCTCAAGATGACACAGACATGACAAAGGACATGAAAACGGCCATCTTCCAGTATTTAAATTAGAAATACTCTGACCCTGCAACAGCTGACCTGCTAGACATCGCCTCCCTATTAGATCCACGTTTCAAAGCAGTGTACTGTTGGGAGACAGTTCTGGAGAGCGGCACAGTGTGTGAGAATGTGTATTAGAATTATAAAGGGATGTTGCCGCATCTGACCAGAGCCAAATGGTGCCTCCTGTTAACGACCTGCTATGTGCCGTCTGGGTTCCCCACTACCATGTATGGGCCTCACTTCCTGGGGTTACCTGGTAATCACGTGCTAATGTGTTCCCCTTAAACTGTATAAATGCTGACAACACCATGTAATCATTGAACATTTTGCTCCATGCTTATGTTCCTGTGGCCTTTTGTTACTGTGTAAGTAAAGTATCTGTCTTCAGCTGCGAACATGGGATCCGTCTCGTCATTAACAACATGGCTTTTTTACTCATTTTGAGAATTTTACACAGTGCATAGCAGATGACAGGAAAGAATACCAAAACCAAAGCTGCAGCAGAGATTCAGTCACTAGAAAGGCAGGCAGCATCCACAGAGGAGTCTCCACAGCAGAAAAGAGAAGTTGCTGAAGGAGGAGCTGCAGAAGAAGCTTCAGGGACGGTGGAACCAAAGAAAGCAAAGCAAAGTCTGGGTAGCTTTTTCAAAAAGACAAATGTTCAACAGCCTTGCTCGGTTGCCGTCTCTGACAGACGTATGATTGAAGTTGAGCTCAGGAGCTCCCTGCAGGCACAGGAGGTTGATGGTGAGGTAAAACCACTGGAGTAGCGAAGGCTGCACCAAGCAAATTTCCCAACAGTGCCAAGCTTAGCCAGGAAGTACTTTTGAGTTCCTGCCACTAGTGCCCCTTCAGAGAGGGCATTCAGCACTGGGAGCAACATTGTGACCTGCCACAGATCTGCTCTGAAGCCAGAGACAGTTGACAGACTTGTTTTCCTAACTAATAACCTGCAGTAGCTACTGTAAGCAATACGGCTGGGTATTAAACCAGGACAAACAGGAATGTCGACAGTATTTGTTTTTGCACCAAGTGAGTTACCCTTGCACTGTTGTACTTTGAGTATAAGCCATTTTTTTGCACAATGCAGGACTATTCCTTCAATGCTGTAACTCAAGAGCAGATATTTATTTTGTAATTTTGTATTATGAGTGCATCATGTGTGTTTTTTGGGGAAAAACGTTTCTGTCCCGCTGCACATACATTTACTTTTCAATTTGATTATGCGCTGCTAGATTTTATTTTATTTAAGTGCACAAGCAATGAGGCCAAGTAAACATGCACACTGAGAAAGCTGCAAAGAGAAGTTATTTTGGACTACACAGAAGCAATCATGATAATTCCTGCAATATTGTAACTGAAGAACAGTTACTTTGAAATATTTTTGCATTTTGAGAGTTTCATTCTCTTTGAGTTGGTGTGGGGAAAGAAATCTCCTGTCATTCTGTACTTGAAGTCAGTTTTTATTTTCACTTTGCATAGCTTGATTTTATTGTATAAAGTGTTTTTCAGGACATGTTTTGTATTTTTTTTCTATTTATTATTGCAGTTTTGCACAATAAATGTTCTTAAAATAGCCCTGTACTATGTGAAATATGTCCTAGTCATACAGTTTAGAGTACAGTAATAGTTGCCATGTTGTCATACCAGTGCTTTATCCCTTCAGAAGCATTTCTATTGAGATTTTAAGAAAAACAAATATACTGTGATATATACCGATACCGTCTGTGCTTCAAATTGTATCATATACAGTTTGATATACATTTTAGGCCATACCGCCCAGCCTAATATATATTATATATAATATAAACCTGTTTTATATTAAGTAACTTTAAATTACATGACACAAAGAATATACAGTAACAACTGTTGCTAGCATGACATATTTCATGTCGTTGGTGGTTGCACCTTATTCTCCTTGCAGTTATGAACTCCATACTACTGGGATCAACAGCAAAACAGAGATGTTAAATTCAGCTAAGATTAATAGCATGTTCCAAGCATTAAAAGAATATAAATTTAAAGAGCACGGGTGTCATGTTTTGCTGGCTTCCTCGGTCCTGTTAATGAGGGTCGTGGGGCTGTTCTGATAAACAGATGGAGAGGTATTAGTTAATTTGGAGAAATTGGTATTGTCAGTGCTGCTGTGCTGAGGGGAAGTCTGTTGTTTGCTTGATATGTCTTCATTGCCGAGTATGGCACTATGACAATTCATGACATACCAGACAAATTTCTGTAGAAATATTTTGATTAGAATTCAATTATTTGTGTCATTACGGAATTATTGCCTTTCGGTCATATCTAAGAAGTCATGTTGTGACACCTGGTGGCCGAGACAGTGTACTACAACTTATTTGGCTGCCTTCACGTTTTGCGCTTGAATAGACCTGCTTTTGAGACCTCTTAAGCGCAAGAGTTTCACTTTGGATGAAAATGGCAATTCAGGCATTGCACCCCATAATTTGCATGGTACTCAAATTTGTTTTCAGCGGACACTCCCAGACATTGCACTTCTATGCCCTTTTATTACATCAGACGCACAAGTGACTTTGTGTTTCCGCATTTTTCCTGTTGCGGCGTTGGCATTTTGCCAAAAATAACATCGTATGTTTCGTTGCGGTCATGCCATGTTTTAAATCAGTCCTAGCACCTTACAACTGCTGCTGAAAATAGTGCCCAGGCTGTTAGCAGTGGTCCCTGTGATCTGCCATAGAATTAGCCCCCTGCTAATTTTAATCCTGATCCAATATGAGCCCAACTACACAACTGTAGTCAGAAAGCTCTCACGCTAAAATGCTCTTTGCCTTTGCGCAAAGAGAACACACTTTGGAAATGATGCCTGGATGAATGTTGTAGACCTTAGTTTAACATGCTGGAGTTGTGGGTCTGACTCTGGGGCTGTGTCTGGCTGATATATTAAATCTTCATGACTCTCTTAAATGCCATTATTTTATTTATTAAAGGAACCTAAAGCTATATAGGGCACATCTGCAGAGAATAAAACCCAGGGGTTTTTATTTTGGTTGGACATTTTAGCAATGCAAAAGTCTGTGTGCTTGTTGTGTACTTGTTGTGCTTGTATGTCCATCCCAAACAGAATGATTCCTTTTTTGTCATGTGAGGCGTATTTAACTCCTCAACCATATGTGTACTGTGAATAGTTTTTGAAATATAACAAAAATCCAGTTGAAGACAGCTAATGGCCCTCTGTTAGGGAGCTGGGTTGTGTCATAAGAGAAATCTGCATTCTATGGTTATTTGCCCTGCTCTGTTTCCTATATGGTCATCTGTCTACCTTAGGGTCAAACTGAAGGCAGATATGATAAGCCAACTGAACCTAGGAGTGAGAAGTGGCTCACAATCATGAATACCTTTATGTCAGTGACCACAGGGTCACACAGCCACTTAAAGTTAACAGCCATTTTCTCAAGATCCCAGTAAAGTACTCAAAATACAACATTATTGATGGTCCACACTGATCTACATTTGGGGTTACCAGTTTAAAGCAGAATGGGCATTGTATGCCCAAATGTGCCCCTCAAATGTAGAACCCTTTGATAAATGTGGGGGGCCATCACCATGTGATCACAGTACCCTTTGTACCACACAGACAGTTTACTGTCATGTTAAAGCTTTCAAAATTTGAAGTCTTGTGATGAAAAGTGTTTCATTCAACATAGCAGCTCATCTATTCATTTGCAGAACTGCCTGTTCCTCTCTGTGAACTCCCCTCCCTAAACTCACATATATACATGTTTGGTGTCATTGTGATGCTCAAGAGTGATTATCAAAATGATAATCTTAAAAAAAGGTAACTTGTGTTCCTCTAGGTTTTGCGTGTACATGTAAAAACCCTGGGTAAACATTCAGGCACTCCGCCACCATATAATTAATTATACGAGGGCCAGGAAGGAGGGGAGAGACCCTTCTTAAGTTGGGCCTGGACGGGCCTCATTGCACTGTTTTTTTTTTTCTGCTTTACCCCTTAGCTCAGTGTTTCTGATTTCTCCTATGACATTTGGATTTTTCATTTTTGGTGTTTGCCTGCTATATTGGCGGATTCCTTCATCATTCCTCAAGTGAGATATGGATGTATTCACTTTTTGTTGTTAATGTCTTCTATCACTGTCTCTCAAGGTAGTGTACCAGACCTGTAGTGTAGACTGTGCAATAAACGTATTTATGGTATGTCATTTGTAAGTGTACGTTTCTGACTAAGGTTGATCCACCAGACTGTCAAACTAATTTTTGGAATTAATTTAATTAATAGTTAATATTTTTAACTATAATTATTTAATTAAATCTATTTGAACATATTTGTTGGAACACAAGTTTTGGTTAAGTGAGAGGGTTTGGTAGTTAGCGTCACTTGTGTTCTGTATTCAGAGTGCCTCACGTTAAATGAGGGCATTAACTCGCTGGATTCAGTGAACTATTATTTTTATTAAATTCTCGCTTCCCCAACAGCTGTAATGGAGAGAATCCTAAATTCCCTCAAAAACACTATTTCTGAACAACTGTTTCAAACTACAAGTGTGGTAAGGATAATGCACTTTCACTTCTGTTAGTTGCTACTGAACCTTTTTTGTTTCTCACTGTTGTAAGTTGATGATAAACATGAATGATATAAACAGACTGTTGTGATTTTGTGTAACTTTATTGAAAACTCAGGACATGGACATTTGGGGGGGGGCAGTAATGTGTGTTTTGAATTTATGGACATGTATTTATTTTCTAAGTAACAATTAAGATTATTGCTATGACTGGTAAAACATGGCAGTGATGTCATTGTGAGGGAAAATATCAGTACCAGAAAAGGAACAGTCTGGCTAATAAACCTCAGTGGAGCCTGTTTAAGAAGGTCATTTTTC
The DNA here is from genome assembly GCA_019788955.1 of Albula glossodonta. Classification (NCBI taxonomy): domain Eukaryota; kingdom Metazoa; phylum Chordata; class Actinopteri; order Albuliformes; family Albulidae; genus Albula; species Albula glossodonta. The sequence continues at coordinate 55,301 of JAFBMS010000691.1, forward strand.
TGCAAGCGGTTGTTGACAATAGGATGTCTGACTGGCATTCTGTGTTTGTTGTTTTAGATACGTTTGTGGGCAGTATGTAAATAAACATCTCACCTGAGTTGCATAATCTTGGCTGTCTGCGAAACAAGGCTTAATGGCAGTGCCGGTGTCCTTGTCTCCAGGTTAGCGGGTGCTCTAGTGGGGTAAAGTGGATAGGGGTAATTGCTGTGTTTGGATCCTGGTCTCCAGGTTAGCGGGTGCTCTAGTGGGGTAAAGTGGATAGGAGTAATTGCTGTGTCTGGATCCTGGTCTCCAGGTTAGCGGGTGCTCTAGTGGGGTAAAGTGGATAGGGGTAATTGCTGTGTCTGGATCCTGGTCTCCAGGTTAGCGGCGGCGGAGGGCGTGCAGCCCCGCTTCATGAAAGAGGAGGAAGAAGAGGAGGAGAGCAGTGAGGAAGAAGAGGAGCAGCTCAGCCCAGAGGAGCAAGGTGAGCATTTATTTACTCCTGCGCACGTGCGTGTGAGTGACTGAGCGAGTGATTGACTGAGTGAACGTTATAATAACCTGAATATGAGTGTGTGTGTTTTTGCGCGTGTGGTTATTTGACATTTGAACAGGGTTTCCTGAGTTCCTGAGTTGTCATTTTAATTTCCCCTTTTCCGTTTATTCAGCCAAAAAGAAGCATTTTCAGATGATGAGGAAGATGCATTACAATGAGGGGATGAACATAAAGATGGCCCGGCAGCTTATAGCCAGCGAGCTCCAGGAAGAGGAGGATGAAGACGAGGAGATGAGGGAGGACGCAGAAATGGAGGATGTCAGTGAGAGCACTCCCCAGGATGGTAAGAGGATGTCTCGTGCGTTGCCTTAGAAACCTGGGTGAATAACATGTGCTGCACCATGTTGGTTTAATGGGTCATTGTCATTGTGTTGCATCATATTTATGGATGATGGCAATGGGGAGAATACATGTAGTTGTTTCATTCTATATTTTTAACTGGAGGAAATGTAAGGTAATTAGTTATTCAAGTGCTTTTGAACTTTTTTTTTTTTATTATGCTGCTAGTGGTGGTTTTTATTATCTATATTTTTACAGAAAAGAATTTTTGAAAGGCAGCTCTGGATTAAAGCATATTCAAAACTCCTGTTAAGAGGTTTTGTCTCGTAAAAGAATACTGACGCAGCTGTTTTGTCAAAAAGTAACTTCTCTGGAACTTCTCCTTGTGAAGTTAATATAAGAAAAAAACATCAAACATGCCACATCAGAATTTGCTATATCAAAAAATAAGGGGAGGTAGCTGCAGTGGGAGTTGGTGAAAATACAAAAGCACCTAAAAAACAAAGCAGATGAAACCCCTTTTTAAGAGAAATTTTTATATATATGTTTTTTTATATAATGTAATGTAAATGCTGAGTTAGTGTTGGATGAGCTCTGCAAATGAGCACACAGCAGCAGTGATGTCAGATACCTGACTGCGAGGGGGTGTGTGTGTGTGTGTGTGTGTGTGTGTGTGTGTGCCCGCACAGACACATTAGGCTTTAGCTACAGTGCGATTTAGAGCACATAATGCCCCTGTAAACACTAATGCAGCAGCAGTGTTTACAGTGATGTTGACATGCAGATTTTACACTCATCACCTCAGTAAATTATAGGAAACAGATGACGAGACATGAACGTATTAAAATTAACACAGAGGGGGCAACTGTCATCTCTTTAAATTTACTTAATCCATACCTCCCTTTTCCTTCATTTATAATTATCCTTCATTTGTGCATTTTTTGTTATGCAAGATAAAAACAATTTTTTCCACCCAGTTTAGTTTTGGGGAAGCATAGATGTGACCTTGTAAAATGATTCGCTATTGCTTATGTAATTCTGACCTTGGAGCGGTAGTAAACCAATTTATTCAGTGCTGTCATAGAGAAGGGTGAGAGATAAACAGTGTTGTGGTTAGAGTGAGTTTGTCAATGTAATTAGTAGAGAGTAGGGCCAACTTACCTATTATACATTTAAATAGTGGGTTGTGAAAAAGTTTTCAGTGGATTTTCTATGAATATTTATCCATCTGCAAGACATGCCAGTGTCTTAGTCCCTTAAATTTAATTCCTGAGGGGACAGAGTGACGAAACTACATAGTTGTACTGGTTTTGACAACGATCAAGAGGCGGCACGCTGGTCATGATGTACGAGCAGAAACTCACAGAGAAATAACGTATGGAGACAATATGGTTGTACTGTTGCTCATTTCCTTCCTTGGATATCCGTTTGCCTGTCCGGTGCTTGTCGAATGAACTCATGGCGGTTGCTGCACAGTCTGCACAATCATCAAAAGTCCGTTTGTGCTGGGGAAACGTTCTCTGTTGTTGATACTCATTGCCGACACATCTGCCCAAGCAATTATCCCTTTTCTTTGCAAAATTAGCAACAATTTAGCAATGTAGTACGCTCAAAGAAGACCTTAAAGCTTACAAGTATAAACAATATTTCAAAGGAACACACAGGACTATGGTTCCTGCACAAATACAAATGTGCGAATGTATAGTGGCTATGAAATTTTATAAGAGGCAGGCACAAACCATCGCAGCTAGGAAATCTTGTAATTGCTTCTAATAGGTGTTTTATCACTGTCATTGCAGCGCTAGCCATAAATGCAGACATATTTCTAAAAGTTCAATTACTAAACAACTTGAGCTAGACCAAGGAAATGATTAGCTAGTTAATGCAAGACATCCAGCAAATGGCACTGACAAAATAAAGAATATATCATATTTGCTATTCATAGTAGCTGTGTGTAGTGTCGCACTGTATGCCGAAACTTTGTTACTTTTTCGATACATATTTATAAAAAAGTTAAGGTATAAGAATTTTCTGACTTTTTTTTCTGTTGAGAGGATGAAACGTGTAATTTTGCTGGATGACAGTACTAACGGCTCGTGAGGCAGCCTCATGACATTCGCACATGCATTCAAGCCAGTAATTTTAACAGAATGATGTGCAGTGTCATAGAATGGTAGTTTTTGAAAGGTCTATTTCTAAGTTTGAAATCTCTACTTAAGGATTCTTTAAAGGTTTGTTGTTTTTGTTTCATTTTGAAATCCTAACATCTAACATCAGTTCTAACATCATATGTCTGTGATTAATATCTTGAACAGATTTCATCTTAAAGGTTGTTAATAGACAGTTGATTCAAAAATGTGATTGACCCTTGTGGACATTCCACTTTTGATCTCTTAAGGTCTTTTCAGTGGTGTTAGATACAGGGAATGAGTAAGTACAGTTACAGTATTGAGTATCATTTTAGTACAGAGTATTGCAATCCTAAACCTGGTATCTGTATTGCAGTCAATTTTTTGTTATCATGACAGCGCTAGTTTGTGTTTTGTGCTGTGATATTACATGAAGCAGGCCTTATGATGTTGTTGCGCTGGTTTGAACCAATTCACTTGGAGTGCCATAGTAACAGAAACGTCAGGGCAGGGATGCTGGTTAACAGTACCCACCTTATTAGTGAATCAGATTGATATCTTATCTTTGTTTGCCTGTAAATTAATTGCTGTTTGTTGCTCTGTAGCCTCTGCTGGTTTGACAGCTTGAGTTTGGTGCTAGTGCCTTGTCCGTTCTTTCATTTGATAGTAGTGACTAACTGGCTAATATATAGCTGGCTAACGTTAGTGACAACATGCAAGCTACCTATAGGTGATTTGTTGATGCTTGATAGACGCAATCATGATTTCTAAATTATTTTTTTAAAAGCAAAATTTCTGGCGGACACAATGGTATGATTATCCAGACTGTGAATAGTAGTAATACCATATCTGCAACAAAAGTGTTGGCTGAAAAAGTGCTACTTGTCTGCCTCATTGATTGATTCAGCGTCCCCAATACCTGTCACTGAGGAAATCAACAAAATTAGGAAGTGTAGGTGATGTCTTTGCCAGAAAACAAATCTAAGCGGTTTTAATTTGAGCTGTATACTGTTAATAAAAACAGACAAGGTAACGGGGAAGAATTGCTGCTGCCCAGAATATTCAGTGCTAAGTGTTCAGGTTAGCTAACTCTCAGAAGACAGGATGTTTAATTATGTTCATCGAGACTGCCAATTTTCTGTCGTGGAAATTGGGTTTAAATCATTGAGAAACCCCTGTTGGTGAACCCTGATGTAAAATCAGCAGACTGCAAGCTTTTCTTGGTAAAAGTACTCCGTATTGACAGAGTCAAATTTGAGTGGTCAGTACTTGCATTTGGTAGGAAAAGTAGGCTATATGTGCACCCCTAATACAAACTCTGTATATTTGTGGCTCACACCTCTATCAGAACCCACTAAAGCATTGTTTCTCACTTTTAAATGTGTCAGGACCCAGACAGGGTCTTGAATGGGTTGATGGTGGGTCACCACACAGCTATGAAAGTGAGGAAGAAACTGTTATCAAGTCCTTGAGAGTCCTCTATGCAAATGTCTTCAATTGCCAGTGTTGAAACTTTGATCCAGTATATGGGGTTAGAATGACATTGTGAATAACTGTAGATTGTGAGCAATCAAATTTTTGTAAGTGTGGGTTCCAGGAATGCATTGGATTTCCCATCTGGGTCACATATTATTCAAAATATTAACAAGCAATCCCCTACAGCAATGGAATGGGTTGCTGGGATTAATTTCCTGAATGACTCAGTTGCTTGGGCTCATGTACCGAAGGAATCTGTGCTAAATGATTCATGTTCTGTAGGAGTCTATTGCCAGGATTTTTGTACTAAAGCAGTCTGGAATTCACACTGCCATTCATACACCAAAGGATTCAGTTACTTGAATTCATGTACTATGATTTGTTTTCTGGGATTTATGTACTAAAGGAGTCAGTTGCTGGGACTTATTAGCTGAAGGAGTCTTGCTGGGATTGCTGCAGTAGAAGACCAGATTGCTGAGATTCATTTACCAAAGAATTTGATTGCTGGGACTCATAGACTCAGGAGTCAGTTGCTGGGATTCATATACTAAAAGATTTAGTGGCTAATATGCAATACGGATTACTACACAGAGAACCCAGTGGAGATGGATGGTCCACATCCCTGCTGGGATTTTTGTGCCTGTGTTTTTTAGGACAAGGCCTGAGAGCACAGAGGAGCAGGGCTGAGTCCCCCCACACGTCATCAGCATGCCCGAGTAACAGAGCCGGCCCCGTCACCCGCAGCTACACGCAATACCAGAAGAACCAGCACTGAAAAACTACCAAACAGGATTGAGCAGCCCAGTGCCTCTGCTTATACCCTATTAACTCAGACTGTGTCCCAGAACCAGAGGGCCCAGGTCTTAATCTCCAGTAAGACTTTTTAGGACTTCTATAGTGCGGAAGAATAGTATAATTCTCAGGAACAGCATGTCAAATTGAGTCCTTCATAAAGGTACTTAAACTGTTTCAGCAACTCTCCAGCTGTATTTATGGACAGCAGTGTAAAAATGTAACGTGTGGATTTCTCTCTGGATAACAGCATCTGCTTAAGTGCCAAAAATGCGATGTATTGTAGAACTCCAATCTGTTTCTCAAATGGTCTGTCTTTTGTATCCCCTGCAAAATACAAAGACTTTGAAACTCAAATTGACGTCTCACAGATTTATACAAGAACTGAGATAGAGACAATCCAACAGCCTCTCAGCTGCAGGAGCAGTTCTGTGGTCACCACCCATGCAAGTAGACTTTGGAGTGAAGTTTAAAAACAGGAGACTTTGCTAAAACATTGATAGATATTTAAAGAAAATGTGGTGACTTAACAACAGAACAATAATGAAGTGGACCAGAGGGTGCCATTAAGGATGTGTTAAGGCAGTGATGGGGAGTTATCTAAATATTTGAATTTTGGGTCAGGAGTATACAATGGGGCAGAATATATTAAGTTTTCAAGAATTCTGTCATCTTTAAAGAATAAGTTTCTGTTATTGAGACTTAGATTCAGAGAGCAAGGATAGCCACTGGCAGTAATGGCTGTAAAGTTCTGTCAATGGCAGTACCTAAGGGAGTATTTCTGAACTTTTACACAATTTCACACACTCAACCTTCATAGGCACGTTCCTAACCACAGTACTCAAAATGTGTCAAGCTACCTTTTTTGGTTAAATTTTAAGGACAGTTTCCTATGTGTCTCACCCAGTAAGATATCCCACCGGTCTTTGTGACTACATCCTAAAAGTGTTTGTTTCTATTACCTCAGTGGCGGCCAGTGTCACCCTGGTGTAGGTTAATTCCTTTCCTCATAATCAGTGTAACGTTTTGTGTCAGTCTTTAGACATTCTAGTTACATATTATTTTTTGCAAACAAAACCCAATCCTGTTTTCCCACATCATGTCCTCTCATGTAAAGATTTCATTGAGTTTAAAAATGTCAAAAAAAAAAAAAACAACAACAGTACAACCCTATAGTCTGCTCAAATTATTAAAGTATAAAAATAAAATACCTCAGACACCTGCATGACCTGCAGATAAATGACTATGCTTTTAATTGATAATTTATCAATTCATTAAATTGATTGGAGATGCAACTCACCTGGTGTCCCAGGTGTAAATCCGTCTCTGATTTGCGCAGACGAATGAGAACCTTCAGTACTGCAGGCCCAAAAGGTCCCCTCCCTCTACTCGTGTGCATGTGGTCCTCCTTGTAGTGAGTCTGTCCTCATACTGTAGTGCATCTGTGAAGTGTATTTGAAGAAGGTGATTTGGCCTGGTGCCCCTCTACTGCTCCCCAGTCTCATAGAACAAGAGTTCTCATGTTTTCTGTAATTTACTGAGGTGATGTGTGTAAAATCTGCATGCGCATTGAAACAAAGAGCTATCAATACATGGAACAGGTTACCAGGTCATGTAATTGAGGCAGCGACCCCTGCTGTGTTCACGGCCAGACTTGACGAAGTTTTGGATGTTCTTTAGTTGAAATGGCGAGCTTAGTTAGGCTGAACGGCCTGTCCTTGTCATGACATGTTCTTATGTAAACGTCATTGTAAGCACTGCTGCTGCATTAGCATGTTCCGGGGCACTGTGCACTCCAAACTATACCGTAGCTGAAGCCTATTCCACCTGTTGCTGCTTGTGTCTCCACCTGACGCACACACATTCCCCCTTAAGTTCAGCTATCTACCAGACATCACCACCGCCGAAGATGGCCCTCAGTCAAAAGGATTTGCATATGTGACTGATATTAAAGGCGGGCGGAGGTGCGTTGGTTTTTGTTGAAAATGGCCAAACGGCTAAGTACACTCACAGTAAACTGTTTTGATTCACCACGGAGGTGGTTTTTTTGGACCGCACATACACAGGTGATGCTCATATACAGTAGGTTATTTTTGGGATTTTCTCGTTACTTAAGTCATGTTGACCATGAGACACATTTGACTGTGACATTTCTGTTGAAAACAGGAAGTTGCAGTGTTTAGTGGCTTTCTAAACGAAATTGATATCTGAAGTTTGCTGGAAGAATAACATTTGCTTAGCTACAGATAACCAGTTATAAGTTAAGTATTTTAACTTGGAGATATGAGTGAACACATTTTCTTTGATAAATTGGTTTAATGCCTAAATTAAGGTACATTAAGAAAATTGCTATTACCTCAACCAGTTTTGTTTTTTCTCGGGTCCTTTTTTTTTTTAAAAAAAAACTTCTTGTGACCTCATTAAAACTCAACTGACAGACGATTTTTGAATTCTTAGCTTTCCCTTTCCAACATAATGGGCCCTGCTCATTTCACAAAGGTGATGAAATGTGTAAATTACCTTAAACTTATATGAATATTTAATGTTTAATGTGTTATATGAACTTTACCTGAACAGATCTATATTTCTTTTGTTTGACAAAAATATTAATAGACAAAAATATATGTATTTTATCCAAGATAGTAACAATGTTTATGTTTGCGGTCCATTTGACCCCAGAGAAAACAAACTGTGATACCATTAAATAAAATTAATCCAAATGAACTTCTAATCTTTGGCAAGGAATTCTCCCAATGGCAAACTAACAATGTACCAACCTTTACGATTTGACGTTAGAAATGTTGAAGGAATTGTCAAGTAATGTCGCAAAACAGAGATGGTCGATTGTTTGGTAACGTGCAGCCTAACCCTGACCCTGAGTTGCAGTGTTTTCAAATGCCATCTGATTTTAAATCTCTGTTTGATTTAAATATTGTTCATCTCAATGTGCACAGCTTGTTATCCAAAATGTATTTGGTTAGAATATGGGTTAAATAAACAGACACGGGCGTGCCCCGGTATCTCATCCTGTACAGCGCATGCCACGTAAGGCCGAGGCCCTACCGCGGCGGCCCAGCTTCGAATCCGGCCAGGGCCCTTTGCTGCATGTCCTCCCCCCTCTCTCTCTCCCCTGCATTTCCTGTCTGCCTCTCTACTGTAACTGTCAAATAAAGTGGAAAAATCCCAAAAAATAGTCTTTAAATAAACAGACATGAGTTACTGATAAAGATATTATAAAATGTTTATTGTACAGACAAAAGAAAGGTGGCGGTGTTGCTTTGTGAAATCAAAATTTCACATCAGGGTGCAAGCAACTGGAATTTCTGACAGTGAATGTGGAACTTCGTAAGGGCCTCTGTGTAACTGTTACTGGGTGTTATAGGCCTCCATCTGCCTTAAAAACGATGCAGTGCAGTCCTTGATACACCTTTTACGCAGATTAAGTTATAGTGAAATTGTTTTAGCTGGTGATCTTAACTGGGATTGGCTTAGGCCAGTATCTGACAATTTTAAATCTTTCTCTGCTCGACTCTAAATCATGTTTATAAGCAGTTCTTCTGAAATGAGGAAAAGTCATGAAGTGTCAATCTGATAAAGATGAGGGTTAAGAATTTAATACACAAAAAAATATACAGGTGTACTTATGAGAGTGTTAATGGGGAAAATATGAATAATCTAAGATAAAATACTAATGATCTCATAATTTAAATGTATCATACGTACACTGGTCTCAACAGTGATATTTATATAATGTTAAAGAAATTTCCGTACCAGTTTGGGTATCAAAAAAAAATTTTCCTGACAATGGAGCAGTGAACCAAGCGTTGTATTATTTTCTCTTTGAATAAAGAGCCTCATTTATGATACCGCTTTAGAAGAGACTCATTTTGTGCTATTCATTTTATTTTGTAGTATCAGCAAATACTTTGATTTCTTACAGCCGATTCACTGGATTATTGATCTGTTCACAGGTGATCCACTGGATTTCTAGAAGAACAGTAAGCCCTTGATTCCCCTTTGACTTTCCTCCAGAGAGCCCTGCTGCAGAGACAGCTGTGCTGCTTCACCATCCCGCTGTGACTGCTAATGAGCACCCAACACCGCTACGAAGCACCGCCATGTGCACCAGCTAACCGGCCCCCTCTTCCGTCTCCAGGATGGGTGTTACACTGAGCTCTAACATAAGGGCTGCGACCAGCACAGACTCCCCTCTGCTGCAGTGTGGAACCTCTCTGTCACTATGCCCTAGGACACAAGTGCACACTGTCATTACTCCACTGGGGCCTAAGGGCACACTATCATTACACCCTAAGGCACTAGTGCACACTGTCATTATGCCATGGGCCACAAGTGCATACTGTCATTAAACCCTAAAGCACAAGTGCGTACTACCTTTATGCCCTGGGGCACAATGGCACACTGTCATTAATCCCTGAGACACAAGTGCATACTGTCAGTGTGCCCTTGGGTGCAAGTACATACTGTCATTACACTCTAAGGCACAAGTGCACACTGGGGTCTGTTCTGCAACCTCTTTTTTCACCAGCAAACAGAAGCACCATTTTGAGACTTTAGCTGAAAACTACCTGCTGTTTTGTTTAATACTTTTTACAATTTTTTTTTTCATTTTAAAAGAGAGATTTAGAATAGCTGTTTTTCCACAAGGGCCTGTTCACACAGATGCTCTCGCAAAGAGCCCATCATTTTGTCATTTCCAAAATATGTATAAATGTCATAAAAAGTATGATGCAAAACATTTCCCCTTTTCAGAATGTACAATGCAGCACAGGTCAGTTTTAAGTGTGATCGTTAATGTTCATGTGTTTGTCACCGGCACTGCTGGATGTCACTGGCCCTCTGATTGTATGTATTGGGAAATATAAATGGGTTCTTGAATCGTATAAACTACTGACAGGTGGGCGTACATCCTATGGGATGGATTAAATGCTGCTGGTGATGTTATTCATACGTTGTATTATGACAGGTATGAAAGGTAACTTAATCATGGCTTGGTCCGCATTTTTCTCTCCCAGTTATTTATGATGAGCGAACATAAGCTTCATATTCTGAGCACTGTTTTTAACTTTGTCTGTTTCTAAGAGAAAAGTAAAAATTTAATAATCTCAGCTGGGCCTATTGAAGCAATTACTTTTACACAATGCATTTGTTACATCATACATTAAAGCAAAGAAGTAATAAATCAATTTTTGAATCTTTAATCTTTCATTTCTTTTAATGTTCTAACTTGCGAGTTCTGCACATACAGTTAACCTTCAGAGATCCAGAAACACAAAAAAAAAATCCAATGTTACCCAGCAGGTCGAAACTATCATTCTAATTATACATTATCTGTTTCAAATTCTGATACAGGAGGGGAGAATTAACCAAAACATTATCACACTTTCCGTGGATAAAAATAGAAAATTGCCACAATGGGACAAAGGGAAGGAATATTAGATAATAGAGAATTAGATCAAACGATTATGAAAACAGGCCATTCAGGCGACCAGCCATCTGGCTTACCATTTCACCTCCAGAATATCCAGTACTACATTCAACCTGGACTTGGACACACCGAGAGTTCAACTATATGACCTGGAAAACTATGCATTGACAATTCTGTGAAAATATCAATACAGAATTTTATCCTAATTATTTCCATCTATGCCTCTTTGTTCTACAGACTGAACGCAACCTGAAAAATCTTGTGTAGAGAACCTTGTTGAGCCTGTCAGTAATTTAAAAAAATGTGTGTTAAATCTAATTTTGCTTAGCCTAAAAAGGTAAAGTATCTTGCGCCTTTCCTCCTAACTTTTCATTTTCATACTTGGAACCAATTTGATATTTAATATTTTAATATTTTTGTACTTTTTGTAGAGCTTCAATATCTTTTGTGTGGTGTGGGGCCCCGGGCTGCACACGGTATTCCAACTGCAGTCTGACTAAAATATTGTATAACTTTTGACACAGCCCCCTTTGATGTATAATCATGTAACCATAACCATATATTCCAGCATCCTGTTTGCTTTTTCACTGCTATAGCACACTGCTTAGATCCTGTTAAGCTTTGGTCAGCTATTACTCCAAACTTTATATCTAACCTCTGCATCAAGATAATTTTGTGTCATTCTGTGCCAAGTCAAACAGACACATACAGTTTATGTCTTCAAATTTGCTGAAATTTTCTGAGGGTACTAGAAATAAGATACCCAATAAAACACATTCCAAATATCAGCTCATGCTGACCTCCTTTTTCAGGGATTTGATTCTTCAAAAAAGGGGGAATGACACCCTAAAAGTGGCCACAAGTTTTTCCATTACACAACCATGTTCCAGTCCTCTGATATCGTTCTGTTTTAAGAGTTTGCTTAAGTAATGGTTCAGATAAGAACTGTAGTGAAAACAATAGACCTCCAGCATGGATGGGCATTGCCACATTTTGACAGCTAAGCAATAATGCTTTTATTTCCAACGATCTGGTTAGGCAAGAACCATAAAAGCGCAAATTCATGTTTGTGCGAAACTGCATTCTTTGGTGAAATTCCTTACCTAAAAATTTGACCCATGGTATTTTGAGTTGTGATGTATACCCACAGAAGTTTTTAAGAGTTTTGGATGTGGGGAAGTACTTAAAAGTTGCTGGTTACGTATATGCAGGTTTGGTTGTTCTCACCATTTGTTAACGAAGAAGCTTTTTGAACTCACAGCTAGTAGCAAGTATAAGTACTCAAGTTTCTCAAAGAAAGATTGTAATATTCAAAGGAGTAACTAATAAAATATTAAATTAGTTTCACTCAAGATAATAATGTGATGATCCAATATGGTGTTGCAATGAGCATGGCCGAGTGCCAAACAGATTTTGATTAGTTCCTTACATACAATTCTCATGAAATTTGGCAGAATAATTGCCCAGACAGTAAGACCGAAGATGAGAACAAAAGATTGCATGTATTCGGTTTTTTTCTGTGAAAAATTCAGCAAAAACTAGTTTTTACCACTGAGGAGCTAGGATTTTCTGGATCCTACTTCACACGTGGTGCCACACTTTCTTATCCAAACCATAACTTAAGAGGTTAGATATTGAAGCTAATGTTGATGTTAGCATTAGCATCTGTATCTGTTTTGATTTTGACTTTTATACTTGTATACCTGAGCATCCTTGGCACAACGATTTCTTTCGGGATGAATAGAGTGTTGTCTTATCTTTTATCTTATCTTATGTAGGCAATTTAACAATCATTAACATTAGCTAAGATGATGGACACTGCTTTGCAAATGTCGCTGCATTCTTTAGTGAGCGAGTCCCTTCCTAAAGATTTGACCCATTGTATTTTGAGCTGTCATGTATACCCACAGAGTTTCGGATGCAGGGAAGTACTTAAAATTTGCTTGTTTAGTATGCGCAGGTTTGGTCAAATGCATTCTTACCATTTGTTGATACATTTGAACATGATATGCAACACCATTAATCCGTAAAGGTGATTGACAGAAAGAAAGAAAATGGTAACAACGACAATTACGTTTATTTCTGTAAAAGAAACTAAAAGTAACTTTTTGAACTCACAATCGAGTTACAAAAACAAGCAAGTATAGGTACTCGCGTACCTCTAAGAAAGTCTGTAATATTCAAAGGAATAACATATAACCACTAGAATGTGAAATTAGTTTTACTCACAATCTCAACATCAAGATATCCACTATGGTGTTGCAATGAGCATGCCCAAGTGCTGAACAGATTGCAATCAATTCTCCACATACGATTCTTGTGAAATTTGGGAGGACAGTTGCTCGAACAGTAAAACCAAAGATGACAACAAAAGGTTGCTAGGATTTGGCTTTTTTTAAAAAATGGCAAAAACTGGTTTTGACCAATGAGAAGCTATAATTTTCTGGATCCTACTGCATATGCGGTGCCACAGGGCACTTCACTACAGTTCCACAGAGCACTATAGTTCTTTTCTGAACCATTACTTCAAGTAAAGTTTGCTATCAAAGGTTTTTAAAACCATTTCCACGAGTTCCCTAAGAACTCTTGGATAAATCATTTGGGGGCAACGCTCCTCATTCATCGTAATTTCGGCACTTTGTAGTAGAAAAAATGTTGTGAAAAA